>JAACJT020000080.1:447256-480294 GCA_009936485.2 Gymnarchus niloticus
AAACAGAGGACACATGATAGGTGTATAGTACAGAATAAACAGAGGACACATGATAGGTGTATAGTACAGAATAAACAGAGGACACATGACAGGTGTATAGTACAGAATAAACAAGAGGACACATGACAGGTGTATAGTACAGAATAAACAAGAGGACACATGATAGGTGTATAGTACAGGTCAGAGCCTCAAGTGCCTGTTCTACCACAAGTCGTCCTACAGAACCCACCTTGATGTGCTGGTACTCCTTGTCCTCCTCGTGGAGCACCTCCAACTGCTTCAGCACAGACTCCTGCTGGAACTCCCCCCGCTCCATCTGGGGGAGGACAGCACAAGTGGAGGCCGCAGAGGGCTGTCTTTATAATGCGGGGGCAGCAAAGGAAAAGCGGCCAAAGGAAACAGAGCCGCCTGCCCGCCTTCCACATTTGTATCATTCTGAAGCTGCGATACAGCATCTTCTATGCAAAAGAAATACTAAATGAATGAGCCCTGGGTTAAAGATGGGATGAATTAATGAGTTTATGCACCAGTATATATGTAGGTCACCATTTGTTTGAAAATTTAAAAGACAGTACTGACCCCGTAGGGTCTGATGCAGGGAGGGAATTTCCACTTCCTTTTATGTCTACTTTATTGTGTCTTGTCAAATCCGTGTCATTTAGAGTGAAATATGTAACAGTCAGACTGGTATTATTTTAAGTGCATGTCTGGAGAGAGGAAATGAAAGGTCTGAGAAAGATGTAAAGCTGTATTGGGGGACAGGACGTAGGTCTGTGTCGAGGGACAGGACGTAGGTCTGTGTCGGGGAACAGGACGTAGGTCTGTGTCGAGGGACAGGACGTAGGTCTGTGTCGGGGAACAGGACGTAGGGCTGTGTCGAGGGACAGGACGTAGGTCTGTGTCGGGGGACAGGACGTAGGTCTGTGTCGGGGAACAGGACGTAGGTCTGTGTCGGGGAACAGGACGTAGGGCTGTGTCGAGGGACAGGACGTAGGTCTGTGTCGGGGAACAGGACGTAGGTCTGTGTCGGGGAACAGGACGTAGGTCTGTGTGATGCCCACTCACCATTAGCTGCTTGATGGCAGTGTGCTCCTCCGTCTCACGTGTGGCATTGTGGTCCTTGTGGACAATCTCTACACGGATGTCACTCTTTGAAGACACAACCCCTTTCAGATCTGGGAAGCAGTGCAGTGATGAACTCGACATGGTGGCTGGTAAAAACCCTTTTTCATTTACCCATTTTTCCCTCTCTTTTTACCACCTCAAAGTTAGTCAGTTCAACTCGGCAGGTTTTCATAAGCATGAAGCCAGCCAGTCTACAAAGCCGACAAGATCTCTCTTTTTAAAACATAAAGCTGAGGAACTTGGGTCCCAGGCACAAAGGTACAACAGCAAAACCTTTCTTGAAGTATAAACTGGCAACCATCTTGCCACAGGGCACGTGTGTACTCTTTGCTGCCCGTAGGAAAAACTTTTACAGCTGTCATATAACAAAGGCTTACTTTCTGTCTTAATTTTGCTTGCAAGATCTCTCTGGTGAGCGGCAATGGAAACAGGCAGTGAGGACATGACCAGGCGAACTTCCTCTGTGACACAACAGCAACAGACTGAAATATTATTATTAGGCAAAACATGAAGTGATTTATAGGTTTATACAGTTAAATATACGTCTTGCCAACAAGATCCTTACAGAGATAGGAATTGAGGAGCTACAGGATGCCCTGTGTAATTAAGCACCTCGATATACTTTTTACGCAGTTTCCCGGAGACAAAAGGTGAAGACAAGGAAGAAGATGAGGAAGGTGAGAAGGGAGATGAAGTAGAAGGAGCTAAAGATAAGGAGCTTACTTGAAAGTAAGTAAACCAACAAGAGCCTTAGTGAGCTGACCAATTCCTTACTTCTCTGGGCACGGGAACAGCAGAATGCCCCAAGTGTCCCCATGAGGACGATGAAGGCCACAAAGGCACCCACGGCAACGCCGATGATGACGGCCAGGTGGAGGGACTCTGCAAGAGAGGAGCATGCTTACTGCATGGCTGCTGTACACGTTTGCTGCAGTTCTCAGCGGGGCAACGCCTCCTGCCAAATGATGCCTAACCCTCCAGTGGGTGTGATGCGAGGCTCAGCGGGATCCTGCACCTGGATGGGTAATTACCCAGACATCACTCCTAAAAACGTGCAGACATCTGGTCACTAGTATCAATTAGAGTTGCGCTGTGATTTGGGCACCTGAAGTCATAGCTGGCATGAATCAAACCCATTTCTGCATCCGATTTATGTCACGGCACTTAAAAAGATGGAGCGAGTGGTTGGTATGATTATCAATGGCCATCAAGACGGTAGATCTAGGTAATAAGGAGCCTGATGGAGTTGCCCAGGCTGGAGGATGCTGAGGATCTGACTGGTATAATGATGTTCTAAGTGGAACCAGAAGGCCTGTCTGTCTTCATTGTATCAGAGTACTGAACTGATTAATCCGAGACAGCTTGGTGGCAATTTAAGGAGCGCCTGGCCTTTGTTGGGAAAAGTCAGTGGCTGACTGCAAAGAAGGCACACCAGTGAATCATTCACACCTTAGAAGCCATGAGGAAGAAAATACTTCACCTGCTTTCTCAGGTGTGAATTAATTGTCAAATGTGTCATTTCCCTTTCAGCAGCGATTTTAACCCAAAGGACCCAGACAATGTCACTTTGTAGATAAACAAAGGATGGAAAAAAGAATAAAAACGGCAGACCGCTCAATCATTTCACACGGAAAGGATACAGTATGGATGGAAAACTAAGAATGATGGTGGGACACTGAGAGCCTGTAGACAGAACACCGAGAATTGAGATGGAACACTGAGAACCTATGGAGGGAATACCGAGAATTGGGGTGGGACACTGAGAACCTATGGAGGGAATACCGAGAATTGGGGTGGGACACTGAGAACCTATGGAGGGAATACCGAGAATTGGGGTGGAACACTGAGAACCTATAGAGGGAATACCGAGAATTGGGGTGGAACACTGAGAACCTATAGAGGGAATACCGAGAATTGGGGTGGAACACTGAGACTGGATGGAATACTGAGAGGCTGTGGACGGAGCACCAAGAAGTGGGATGGAACGAAGCATGTGAAGACTTGGGAGTGTAGATGGTAGACGGAATGAGCGAAACACTGACAGTATCAAATGAACAACTGCTGATTTTGCCTCGTGGAGCATGACTGAACAGACCTGCAGCACAGAACTGCTGAGCTAAAGGACACCAGTGTGTACGCTGCCACGCCGGACGGCACGGCTGTGCAGACAGGCGGTCGGAGGAAGTATGAGGAGAGCTGCCGACCTTGCCTCCCACCTTGTTCCCTGAGGCGGATGATCTCCGTGTCAGAACCAAAGCTATTCCAAGCTGTGCAGTTGTAGATGGTCTGGAAATCTGCCGGCACAATGTTGTTCATCGTGAGGGTGGAGATGACACCCTCGTCTGTGCTGACGGTCTCCACTGTGTAGCGCCCCCATGTGCCCGACTCCAAAACTGTCTCCTTCCAGGACCATGCCTGAAATGAAGAGATGATGTCATCCTGGACAAATGGCCCAAATATACGCTTATGCAAGAAGATTTAACAAGGGTGCTGCTGGCCATTGTACTGCAATAGCAGCTAACAAATCCAATGAAATGTACCAGGGAACATCAACCGGAATGATCCAGTCCCCTGCCCGACCAGCCCCCCTTCGAAGGACACAGAATCCCAAAGGTTTCTTTGACAATTCCGAAAAATAAAAGTCCCTCATAAACAATTCAACAGAGAACATATTTGAAGCCTAAACCCGGATGCCTTTATCTTCATTTATCTTGCATGCTTTAACAAAATGCCCTAGCAGTGTTAGAGTGTGGCCTCTGTCTGCTGTTATGGAATAACAATAATTATCAATAGGCTGGAAACGGGTGGGGAGACTCACGATGCGGTCTGGAGGGGGGGTACTGCGGATGAAACACTTGATCTGCCCCTTCTCCCCCTGCAAGGCCTGCTGGGTCTGAGTGCTGGAGATGGTGGGGGGCCCTGGAAGGCAGGGGTAAACGTGACTGGGTGCACAAAACCTACGTGGCGATTTTGTATAACTACAGCAATTCATTTGGTGACTTTCCTACTTTAACGTGTTAAAGATCCACAGGCCTAAACTGAAAGATGGTCTTTCCTGTACGTGTACATACACACACATGCGTGTACACACACACGGATGCTGCCATTGCCTCTCGTGGCATCTGAGCTCACGGAAAAAGCTGCGCATGATGACTGAAGTGAGCACCACTCCAAACGATGCTGAGAAGCGATTGCTGGCAGCTCTCATTCCTTTAGGCAAGACTGGTCACCCGATCCGGATTGTAGAGGCCCAGAAGTCAGACCTCAGACCTTGCGTGGTTCAATCTGCAGACCTCTGCGAAGGGCCCTGATCGACGACCTCGGGAACTTTTAGTGCATAGAACGTCAACGTCGTCTGAGAGAGGGCGCCGAGGTCAAACGGCAAAACGAAATGGGGAAGACCCCCCACGGCTGCCGTCTCCACGCCTTCCTAACCACCCATAATTGCCGTTTATTACCTGCCTCCAATTACGGTTCATTTGCATTTTAATGAGATCCTGACGATGTCTCCCTGCCTTGGCCAGCGAAATCCTGGCCAGCCTGCATACTAATGAATCCTTCACCAAATCACCGACTTTGCCAACACGTAACCAATAACTCATACCTAATTAGGTGAGGCAGCACAACCCGGGATGGGGGGAGGGTGAGCTGTAATAATATTACTGGGGTTTTCTGCAGTAAATACATCAGATAAATTCCTCTGAGGCTGCCAGACAGCACTGGCTGGAGATCAGATCTGCGAACGAGGGACATAATTAGATGGCTTCATCTGTTAGTGTGTGCCTGGGGTTGGGGGGGGGTGGACATGCTGTGATTGCATTAAGTTTGGGTTAGAAAATCCAGGAGATCTGGCTTTTCCATACACTGTTGCTGGACCGGAGTTCTGATATCAAAAGATGTGGGGGGCAATTATCATAGGACATGCACGCCGTTCCCATCGTCTTCCCAAAACATGAGGTGATGTCATAATTCAAGTGCCGGGTTTCCATGGGAACCACTACATTACGCGAACATTACAAGAACGCTCTGTTCTTTCATCCAGGCTGACTCGCATTCGGTTCTGCATCCAGCCCGGTGCCACTCAGGCCCGTACCCCCCCCCGGAACCGGTTACTCCGCCTGGTGCACAAAGAGGCAAAGCTTCTCAGAGACGCGTTCGTGCAGCTGTGTGCGTTTGTCAGGAGAGAACAAACAACAGGAAGAGATGAAGTGTTCATTTCGAGTTGTGATTTAAATGCGGGGAACTGGCGAGGCTGTGAGGAAGACGAGCAAAAACGAGCGTGAAAATGTCCAATCTAAAAATCAGAAGGGGAGGCACAGCTATTCATAAACCCCAGAGGCTTGTGGGGAAAAAAATAAATAAAAAACAACAACAAAACGAAACATCAGGGTGGTGAAAAACACCACATTATCTGAACTATTTATTAATAGCTAGAGGGAGACAGGTGACTTCTCTCTGCTGGTCCCAGTCCGAATGTAAAACCTGGTTACACTATATATAATCGAGTAGGACCTCATTTGATATTCATATTTGGGTAACTAACATTGAAAAAATAAACATCAAGCACGTTTTAATTGCATTTTAATTACAGCTCCTTGCTTACTTCTAGCCGCTACACTGTTCAGTTTGCTGAGTTACATCATGTTTACAGTGTCTGTAAGTCATGTTTATTCCTTTTTCAGTAACTGGGCGTTTCACGGGCCCTAATATCGCAGCCTCGATAGGCACTGAGGCGAGATTAAGTGGCCACTTCACATTATTCTGCTTCAATCTCCATCTGAAAGGCGCCATTCAGGGGATGAAAAATCTCTCTCGGCGCGAAAGGCAACCGGCCATCTCCGAACGAGCGGCCCAGACGCGTGCCCGCGAGAACCACCGCGTGCGGTCGCGATCCACGGGGGCGGGGTGGCAGCAGGCTCCGCCAATCAGCGGGGACGTAAAGACGTCCACCGGATGCCTGCAATGGAACGCCCACGCTCTGCAGGACGGAAGTAGGTTTAGTGACGCGTATTAAGGATATCCACTTTAACGGCGAAGGCGGTAATTCACATCGATGGGGCCCTTGTCCGAGTTCGAGGCGAATGGATGCGAGGAGCTTTTAAAGATGTGTAAATTTCCCCCGGTTGAGCAGTGCTGCAGCATGGCGTTATGCCACCCGCATATCAAGCGATCGTAATGAAGTCATTTGTCTGAAAGTTGCCTGCCCCCCCCCTTTACCTCCACTCCCTCACGTTCATTAGTCAGCCACAGCCTGTGCCCAAGACCTCCTGTGAATTTCCTCCCGATTTAATCAGCGCTAAAACGCATTTCCTGTGCCTAATATGCGAGTCCACCCGAGGAAGATGAACAGCATTCTCGTTGTTGTTACTCCTCCTCCCCCAACTGAGACCTGGTCGCCCCAGAAAGGCTTCCTGTGGCTTGGGGAGGGTCTGTAAAGCATGGAAGGTCAAGATTGCCCGGCTGCTCCACGGCACACACTGTCAGCCAGAGCAGCTTCTCGCTGCTCGGAGGCGTGTGTTTTTCACTGTGACGGCCAAATCGCTCTGCCGCGGGGTGCACGACCAGCCTGCCTCAGCGCACTGTCATTTGTCGCTGCTGCTCCCCGTGGTCCCTCGCCTGCCACGATTCTGCCGGGTCCGATGAGTCGGACTCTTTCAGCGAGGGGCAGTCTAACTTACATTTGCCTTAATTACTTGCGGGGGCAATATACTGACTGGTCTGTGCTCTCCAGTCTGAACGTGACATACTGAGCATTTAGATAATCAAAAGGATGAATAGTTGACAAGATATGACTTTTCAGTAGTTAGGGCTGTGGAAAATTCCAGAGAGCCACCCCATTGGGTCATAAGCTACCCCAGACTGAAAAACAGCACAAATTCATCCCCCCAAAGGCTGGAAAAGCAGGCAGAAATTTCCAGAAGTGCTTACCATTCACGGTGAGGGACACCTCCTTCTCCCCCATCCCCACCCTGGGGACCACTGCCCGACACACATATTTCCCGGCATCCTCCTGTCTGACAGCCCGTAGGGTTAAGACGTTCCCGTTGCTCAGGACCTGCAGGGATGCGTGGATGTTAAGCCAGAAAGAGAGAAGCGACATCACGTCAGACTGTGGTGATGGTGCACCACAGACCCTCTATACAGCCCCCGCTTGCCTACACGTGCCTCTGCATCCTAGCAGGAAAGTAGAAGCTGAAGTCTCCCCCCCAGGACAGTTTCCTTATTAGACAGACATGTCACACGCAGATAGCATGCATCACCTAATTAAACGCATTAGCTTATTCCTGCTTATATTTTACCCTAATTAAAAAGTGTCTATTTCAGTTACATTGGAAATGTTTTTATTTATTTATTTTTTTTTTACGAAACGATCCCTCAGCGTGTGATGCTGAAAAGGGGAGGTAGTCCACCCAAACACCCCTTCTCAGACTTACCCTGCAAAACTGATTTTCTCTGCTTTTTTTTTTTTTGCTCATGATTCTCTGCTTTTTTCCTGCCGCCGGCTTCATCTTACAACGTCAGCTGGTCTGGCGGGGGGAAGGGGGGGGGGGGTACTTACCCCATGGATCGATAGAGAGGATGTAATCCCCCCCCATAAATGCCCAGTACGCCACAGTAGATCCCCTCCCCAGGAGCCGCGAAGCATTCCATTATTAGGCCGCAAAAGCGACACTATCTTTCAGCACGTAATCGTGCCGTGTAACGACTGAGGAAATGCTAACGTGATAATGCAGTAATGAAATGTAATGCATGCTAATTTGGTCTGTGAGTCTGACTCTAAGATAAAGGCAACTCCTGCCAGTCAGTCCAGCGCTCCAGTGTAAGACCTCGTTATCCATGTGCCAGATATGAGACGTGTAAATCTTAACGATTGCAAGTAACAAACAAGGGCCTTTGCAAGCTGATTGCTGTATACCACCGAGGTTTACTACCCAGTTAAAATACACAGACATACAGGCAGACACACGAGGCTTGAGAAAGGGGAGAAATGGCTAAGTTTATTTAAGCTTTCTCCCATTTGATTTGACATCACCCACAGTCAAATCACTAAAAAACAGAAACGAACATTGTGTGAAAAGATTTTCTTCACATTTAAACATTTTGTCTTCTTTAGACAGTGGCTTGTCATCTTGTGATTGTAAATCTAAGACCCTTTGACAAATCAACAACTATGTGCACCGATTACCAGATTCATTCTACCATTACTAAGGACCAGTCACAGATTTTGGGTCGGCTCCTAGTTCTGAGTAATAGGGTCCACATAGAGTGAGACATGTCCCTCCCCCTGCTGGCCGGGCCTGAGGTACGTACCACTCCAGAGCCGCGTTTCATCCAGACAATGGTGAGAGAGGGGTTACCAGTCCATGCGCAGTTGAACACTGCGTCTGAGCCCTGGTCCACCTGCAGCGACTGCGGCTCGGCCGCCATGTGTGGGCCGACTTTCAGAAACACATGACATCTCACGTCAGGTTCGAGTCCTCACTGCAGGAAGTCAGTGACATGCCCCGCCCTCCCCGCCACCCAACCATTCCCGGCTTGGTCGGTCCTCACAGTAGACGTCCACATTCCGGCTGACGTTGGTGCTGCCCAGCGTGTTGGTGACCTCGCAGGACACGGGCTCTGTGAAGAAGGAGTGGTCCACGACGACCTCGTAGGTCTCACCTGACACCTCCTTGATGACGCTTCCGCCTTTTGCCCACCTGAGGTAACGAAAACAAATCAGCAACGTCACTCAGACTAACCTTCAAAGAAAATGCTAACAAAAATGATACACTCCGCAATCCAAAGGTGTCCCTTCACAGCGACTCCCACAAGGGTTACCCCAAACTGACAAAGACACTATGTCTGATTTACGAATTTCTGATTGCAGACATTAAGGAGGCAGGATCACCTCCAGGGAGGATATTAAGGCCAGCATATGACCACTTGGCTGCTGTTCTGTCAGCTGCTCGGCCCCGTTTGATTGGCGACCGTTTAAATGTGCCGTATTAATAAATCATTTGCCGCATGGCCTCCTAAGTACGTGTAGCTCCATCGTGAACGAGGGGTTCTTCAACTCGACAAAGACGGGGCTCCAGTGACGATGCGGTGGGGCTTGGGGATAACAGCAATCCTCAAAATAGAAAACAGCACCCCGCAGGATAGCCATGACATATCCAATGCACGCTGGAAAATGAGACACAAATGAAGACACCGCATAGAAGAATGCGTGGCGAAGTTTATTTATTCTATAACCATGGGTATCGCAGACTGTACGAGCAGGGAGTATATTTAATATGTACCCTTGGCGTCACCGTTTTAACCTGAGGTCTGTGGACAATTTGTTACGCTTAGACCAATATGACAGTGTATTACTTTGGCGGAGAGTGCTGATGAAAACTCAACCCATCTACAGCTCTGTGAGACTGGCCCTCAGCGAGCATCTATGACCTAAATGAAAGTGAAACTCCCTTACTGCTCTCCATGAAAATGGCAGACAAGGGTGCCAGAGAAGCCTGGGCTCAGCCATTTTTCTGGCACTCCTCAGGCAGTTTTTTGGGGGGGGTCTTCCTTAATGGGCACTTTGCAAGCTGTGGGATTCAAAGTCGTGCCCTTCACAGTCATGGGTGCAGACACTTAACCCTAAACCACCTCTGCGATCGTGGCATCTCTCCCACCAGGTAATTACGTCCCGAGGTAAGCTTGGTTCTGAGGATTTGGCTGAGTGCTCCCCTCCCCCCACCGTGTTTTCACCTTGCGGTGGTCCAGCCCTTAAAGATACGGCACGGTGGAAGTCTGTGCTTGCAGATGATATCATTTTAATCACTTTAATCATTTTATCAAATCATTGTAATCTGGACAGGCGTGTGTACTTATAATGCTATTTAATTACCTGCATTAAAATTAAGGGGATTCTTTTTTCATGCTTGACTGTATTTGAAATTCAGAACAATGCCTTCAACAAGGTCTTTGTCGATGGCTTTGTTGGGTTACAGTACTTTCCAAGCCAGCGGCTCCAGTTCCAGGAAGCTGCCATCCACCCGATGCCCCCGATTCGAGTCTGGGTCAGCCCGACTTAATTCTCCTACTGGATTCTCCGCAGGTGAGGCGGCTCAGCAGCCACTGTTCACAAGGATGTTACCAAATTCCGAGAGCTTCCTGGTTGCTAAGCACAGGGCGGATTGTAGACCACAGAGGAGCAGGACGCGACTCCAGGCCTGGCCAGGTACAGCAACATTACGCAGTTTCATGACCAAAGGACCGCTGCCAGTATTCCTCCCGGGAATCTGGTTCGCATCCAAGACCCTAATTTCTACTGGAATCTTCTCCAAAACTCTCATTTATTCCTCCATGTACTCAACAGGCATTTTAATCACAATCATTGTTGTTTATTTACTTAGCCTAAGCCTGGAATGGAATTGAATTACACAACGAAAGATTTCACTTAGGCTGTTTGACGGCAACAAATGTGCTGTGGCGACTCTTAAGGCCTTTCTGACAGCTCAAGGGTACAACAAAGTCCCTTTCCTTCTGGGCACAATCCCAGCTCCACAGCCATTAAGTCATTGACTGCCTCTTGGCAATACTCCTCCCAGAGTTTAAGCCTAGCAGACCGTACGGTTTCAAGTCCATTTTCAGCGTGTCTTTCAGAATAGACCTAAGATCCGGCAATGTTGCCGTAGGCGGGCAATGAGAGCTGAAGCAACAGGAGAAGGCCCTCCACTTCTGGGTTGGCGTTTGGAGCACCACGCTCAAACCTGCCTGGGGATAAGAACGCCATTTTGAGGCTGAGACACAGACCGCACATCGGGAGACAATTTAATCGGTGAAAGAAAACGTCAATGTTAACATGTAAAGTGTTTGTTCCAAATAAACAACTGAAGCGGGGTGCTTTGTGATGCAATCAACAGACCGTGACAATTCAATTAAACAGATTCCAGAAATAAGAAAAACCAAAAAAAAAAAAATAATAAGAAGAAATTGATCCCAGGCAACAAAATTAATGCAAATATATCATACAGCGTTTTCCCCCCGATGCACGCACTACATTAGGTGGTAGCAATTTACCAGCTTACTGTAAGGATGACACCAAGACTGCTTCGTTTCCAGAACGTTTTTTTTACATTTCAGTGCTGTTATTATGTTACTTGGCATTTCCTTGCATGTCAGCTTCACACAAGGAAAAATTGGCATCTTCACGTGTTTCTCTTGGTGTTCTTTTCTATTAAGGCGAGCTTTGGGAGGGTAAGCGTACAAGACTGGCTTTGGGTCAGTTCTGAACACCCAACACAAGTCACATGTCTGCAGAAGCCTCAGGTTTAAGAATCCCAGCTGGCCTCGACTGAATGAAACACGTTGAGGTGTTAATATGGTCAATGGGTCCCGCCGGCGGTATTTTAAGCCATTCGGTCTCCTTGGCGCCCCATTTTTGACCAGTTCTGCAACCTCGTTTCACATTGGTCCTTTTGAAAAACCCGTCTGCTTTTAGTTGAACCCTGCTGCTCGGAGGGTCTGCGTTACCTCAGACCATCTCAAATGTTTACAGTTACAGACGCCAAAGCCCAACGCAGGCCAAGATTCAACACAGGACTCCAGGTGGGATGAGGAAAGGCATGACAGGTGCCGCCCGCCATTTTGGGACGGGAGCGGCAGCCCATAGAGCTGATGTTGGCTGTGCAACGCTTCACTAATCACGTCTGGACACTGAGCTGTTTGGTCTTGTTCATGAGGCAACAAAGCAAGTTGACTCCGGCATTGATATTCCACAACCTGCCTTTAATTACCCGCGCCTTGTACATGAGGGAAATTATAGCGACTGCGAGGTGCGATGCCTCCACAGAAAGAAACCCTGAGAAGACTAATTACAGCAAGGCCTTATCTAGGGAGCGTCAAAACCTCAGAGCAGGGGCTCTCTCTGACCTCGCCGCCTGCTAGACTCAAAAAGCCCTCACGAACACCCATGACTGAGGGTTCGAATCCCACACCTGGTTCCATCTCTGCAGGAAGTTTGCCCCCATCTGTACCGTCATGATGTTTGTGCCCATCCCCTGTGATGGAATGGCATCCTGTCGAGGGCGTTCCCCCGCCCAGTGCCTCCTGGAATGAGCTGCATGCTCCCTGACACTGGGCCGGACGAACAGGATTCCTGTGCTAATATTTTCATCTCAATGCCGTCACCCATTTGCCGTCGCTCCCAAACCCATGTGGGCTGTGTTTAGCACGGACTCAAACTGCCTGTGTTAACAAACAAATTATATTTGTTTAGGCAAACTGCGAGTCTAATTATTGTAATAAATTGGGCTCTGCTAATTAAAACCAGTGACCTTTACGGTTCCCTTGTAGGCTCTTAATTATTAGCGATTAGCCATTAAGGGTGTCCCGTGTAAAAGGAGATCCAATTGACACCCGGTCAAGCATTTTAATTACTCAGAATGTGTGGCACGTGTGTCTGATGTGACTGCCTCAGTTATGGAGACATGTTTATCGATGGCTTTCAGCCCCTAAACTTGATAAATAGAGGCACAGATCTCCCCTTAAAGCCTACTCTCCAGTGTAAACAACACATTTAAATCTCTATCACTAGGAAAGGCCAAACGGCAGCCAGGTTGCGAAGGTTGCTGCTCCCCCCCCCTCGACCAATCACCACATTTTTTTCCCCGCCTTTCTAATTTTTATGCCCGATTGCAGGGATGTCACAATGATCCCGGGCCCGGAAATAACTGTCAGTGGCTGGCTCGCTCTTGTCCTAGTTATTTTGTAAATAATTCATATAACTTCTTGCAAAGTCCAATTTATTATTTATAAGAGCTCAGAAAAGGGTCCCTTTATTAAGTATTTATTTGAAGAAAGAAAAGGCAGAGTGGAGAATCAAAAGAAAATCATAATCAGACTTCTGGTTTATTTAAAATCAATACGGATTCTGACCTGAATAATCACTGTTTACACTAAGAAATTGATATCTTGTGAGGAAATACGGAATGAACCGAGTTTTCATTACAGCTCACCATGTCGTGAAGATGCCTCATTATTTTAACGGAGACGTAAAAAGTCAGGTTAAATACGACAAATAACGTGGCTTTCATTTGGACCCAAACAAAAACAGATTCTGAGGAATGCAAAACACAACTGTTTCTTCTGTAGTCTTCGAATGGCAGACACATAATGACATTCGGATCACAGGCATTTTTTTTTATTCCCCGGTGGTTATGTTTAGCGACAGTATCAGTAAGTGTTTTTCTAAATGAATTTTATCTCCGGCTGATAAATGGGGAATTAACTGAACGTCTGTGCAGATCGGGACGCGTTCCGTGTAGCCAACCGCCGTCTTAACATCCGTGGCGACGGGTGAAAGGAGCGAGGCCGACAGTCTGCCGCTCCTCAGCTCAAATCAACCCGAAGTCTCCATTCAGGTCTTTCGCATACTAATTCGGCACATCTGCAATTTACTCCGGATTTACCCAGGTGCGGTGGGGTGCTGGGACCGAAACCTTTCACGTGGAATAAAAGCACGCACAGAGAGGCCTACCTGGTTTTCTCACCCTGTGATTTCATGTTTCTGCCTCCCCCCCATGAGATGATGCCAAGTTCCAGGTGGCTGATGGAAAGCTGGAGAAAGCTACAGCCATTAAACAAAAAGCCCAGCGAAGGTTTGTCCACCCCCCCATCCCGCTTTTACTTGTGTGATTATCTCTTTTTTGTTAGAAATTACGTGTGAAGAAAAGTCATGCACAAACTGAGAGCTCATGTAATTCAGGCACAGAGATAAATGTATCCATCATGGGGACAGGGTAATTTCACCCATTATGAGCAAGATCTGAATCTGTCTGAAGCTTAAATCCAGATCTTTAACTTTGGTGGCTTCCTCCTTTAATCATGTTTACCATTTATTTAATTACGGTCTCTGGGCCGTAGAAAAACGCACAGCATTTTATATTTGAAATAATGCAAAATGGTGCAGAAAGTGTTCACCTTAGAATGGTGGCAAGGTAACTGTATAATTTACTGTCAATCTATATTTAGGGGAGTTAATGTGGAACTTCCGGTCCACACAGGAAACCACCCTGCCTCTTTCCAATCGAGGAACACTGCCCTCTAGTGTTCAAAAATGGTTCTGAATTGTTGACAGGTGGACCAGAATATAGGTCAGCCACAATTCATCAGAAACCACTACAGGTAAGTCTGACCTCTACAGAGAAGACGGCTCACTGTTAATAAACAGTAACATAATCTGATTCGCTCAGGAATAACGTCCTGAGATACCTGTCCCCATCATGACGGACGACAGCTTTGGGTGGGGTGGGGGAGCAGGTGATTGCCTCTGGCAGAACAAACCGTGGATTTCTAAGGCTGTCAAACAGAATAGATGTGGCTTTCCGGCACGCCCAGCAGCACGGCAAATGAAAAAAGATGGTGATGGCACATGAAATGCCTCTGAATGTCAGTGCATGATTGAAATATAATTATAACCAGCACTGGCTGACAAGTGAGGACGTGGACGGGGACGGTGCGGGGGACAAAAGCATTCGTTCCGTCTACAATTACCAGTTTGAGCAATACTGTCCTGTGACAGGAGCCGTGGAAGTGACTCACTGGTGTTAGAACGTCACAAAGTCGATCGTGGAGACAGACAACCAGTAATGAAATCTTATATAGAAGGTAACGTGGAAGTTTATTGTTTCCAAAGGACATGAATCAGAGTCTTGTTTCTTAAGTCATTTAAGAGGAAACCTACAGGGTAATTACAGGACTGAGACAGTACGCACCATCAACAAAGTTCCCATAAAGAAATATGCATCAACAGTGGATAGCATACAAGAGTAGCCTTACTAATGACTTATTAATAGCGTAAAATTAGATAAGCTGTCTTCCTTTTCACTGAGCAGATGAGTGTAGGAGGTGAGCCATTAAATGTGTGTGTGTGTGTGTGTGTGTGTGTGTGTGTGTGTGTGTGTGTGTGAAATTTTGCAAGTGCATTTTCTTGTGTCTACACGTGAGGATGTATGTCTGTCAGGGCGTTTTGGGTTTGCATGTGGAGAGAAAATCAAAGCAACCGTGTTTTCCTGTGTTTGTCTTTCCCGGAACATGTCTGATTTAGGTACATTTTTTTGACTGTGATTCGCCACGAAATCTCTGTGTATGTGTTTGGGTGGCAGGAGAGGTCTCACCTGTACTGGGTGACTGGGGGGTTGGCCTTGGCGGAACAGTGGAACTTCACCATATTGCCCTCCATGATTGGCTGAGGCTCCACAGACAGATTGACCAGGGGCGGATCTACGTGACACAAAAAGCCAATCAGCTGTCACCACTGTAACCAGTTCTCTTTTGCGTATGCTGTAGCCAATGCCAACAGATGGCTTACTGGTGTGCGCTGGGATGGAGATTACCATCACCGGTGTGACGGGAAGACTTAGGGGCAAAAATGGCAAAAAAAAAAAAAAAAAACCCATCCATTTTTATTTGAAGCAAAACGAAGAAAACAGAGTAATACTCAGAAAAACTGTGATCACAATTAATCTTTGGAAATTGTTCATTTTTGTTGTATTATGTCCAGTCCAGTGTAAAAAAATAAGAACGCGTAGAGCAATTCATTAACTGCCGTTTGCTTGCTAGTAGTTCTGTTTCTATTGAAAATATTTAACAAACTACTGATACTTAGGTATGTTTGCCAGAACACCACATACATTCATTCTGCGAAATGAGTAAATGAACGGTTTTACCTCACATGACAGAAAGAGTCTTTATAACAGGTCGCACACTGACACCACGCTGACTCTTAGCCTGCTCTCTCTGGTTCAGAGTGCAGCTCATTAAAACAAAGTGAGTCACATTTCAATAAACCCCCAGCGCTGACAAAAGCTGGGGTCCCGGGGGCTGGCGGGGGAGTGCCATCAAACGCCTCGCTTCCCAGGTTATGCTCGCCGGCTTCAAAGAACACTTAATATTGCTAATACAACTCGCCTCGCAGATGTGCGTCTCCCTTTGTCGGAGTTATCGGGGAGGGGAAGCAGAAATGCTTTTTAAGCTAACCCCTCGCTAAGTCAGGCGGGATCTTGACCTTTCCGTCAAGGCTGAAGACAGAAAGAATCGTTGCCAATCCATTTATTTAAATTGCAGTCATTTGGAAAGTCCCGCAAATTGTCTGGCTGATAATTGCAAAAAAAAAAAGAGGTTTTTTTTTTTCTTTTTTTGGAAGCACTTTTCTCAGTCAGAGGGGCATTAACATCCCTCAGTGACAACTGAATGGTCAATTTACCCTAAATCCAACATGTGTGACTGTGGCCGCCATCATGAATATTAAATAAATAAATATGCTTCCATGACAGATTAAAGGACGTCCGACGGTGAACCAGAGTGAAAATGAACGTTACGGTGGCTTTAAGGCAAGAGCTGAAACATGTCATGGACAGGAGTCATCTTCCCAAAATGAGGTGGCTAACTGAGAATGACGCTGAGGCAGCCAGGCAGGGCTGTGATCTTGAAGACTCCGAGGTCATACTGTGTGGTTAGGCGCTGCGTGGGCATACTAAGGCACACGCAGAAGTTCTGGGAACATTTGTCACAGAATGCTGTACGCCAATCTTCTCTGGCATGTAAATGCTGTGCTGATGACCCCCAGAATGCACGGCCCCCTAAGCTTTCCAGAGTCCTTGACACTGACCACCGACAAGGCTGGTTAGCAGACGGCACTTTACATTTATCTATTTAGCTGACATTTTTGTCCAAAAAGTGACTCAGAGTTACTTTTGGAGCTGGGGATTTTAGCTGAGTGATTCAGGTTCAGTTCCTTGCTTTGGGATACTGTAGCGAAGCTCCTCCTGGGATTACACCAGCAAGGCTCAGCTCGCAAGTCTATTTTCCAAACTGCTATGTGGTCGGATCCCCCCGTTATTTCATAATCTACCAAACGAGGCAGCGAATTGTGAAGTCTGGACCTAGTTCTGGGCCATGGCAGCAGATGCAGTGTTTGACTTCTGAGCCTGATTTCGTCTTTCTGATGTGAGTGTCTAACTATGTATTTACCTGATGTGGGTTATTGTCCAGGGCAGCTGTGGTACATACAGAAGTCCACAATAAAGTCTCCACAAAGCTGTACCTGACATTCAACCTTGACAGGCCAGCAGACGCCTAAGGAGTCTCGGGCATGCATGCGGTGTGGCAGGTTTGGGGAATCTCAGTGCCACTGACTCTGCCTCAGATGTGGACTGGGGGTGGAGAGCCTGGGGCAGGCTCGCGGCAGGTTACCGCCAGGGCCCAGCTGGCCCAAGGAACACCCCCACACCCATTGCCTCACTTCCCACCCCGCCAGCTGACGACTGGCAAGGTCGACCTCCCTGGCTGCCAAATACCCTGGAGGGCTTAGCGAGGCCAGACTTTTTGGAAGATCCAGGCAGAACGGAAAGCCACACGTCTCTGCCACGTGACGGGATGGACGGAGTGGATGGATGGTCAAATGGACAGTCAGAAGGAGAGGTGTTTACCTTCCTGAGGCGCGAAAACTGCCCATAAATACTATTCCTGAAGTTTAACCGAGCTTCCTCTGAGTTTTTCACTCATTTAGTGTGACACATTTTTACTGAATGTCATGTCAGTGTTCCCTTCTAGCAAAGACAACCGAAGAGCCGTCTCCTCTCCCGGATTCACGGCTGCAGGATTGGGAGAATGTACGCCAACAGAGGGGGTTTTCTTAATGAGGAGACCTCCCACGTGCGGCAGTCTTCGTCTCTCGAGACCGAATGGGATGAATCCGGGCAACAGTGAGGGACAACATAGGGGATGAGTGTTAAGCTAATGGCAGCAGCTGGGATTCTGTGGGAAATGCACATAATACATAATACATAGGTCTGATCTCAGGTCCACATGTTAATCAGTTCATCCAGCGTCTGAGGACGAAGGGAGGGGCCCAGGGGTTGTTTCCAGGGAGAGAAGCTGGACTTGGACCATGAAACCTTCTGCTAATGAGGTTTCACCACCATCCCATCTGGACTTTGTCGTCATGTAGATGGGGGATTATGAGCATGGGGCCGGTGTTGCTGCTGATACCCCAGGCCATGGGCAGGCCTGAGGCAGACGTTTCTCCAAACTGGTCTGCGGCCGCATATGGGGACAACTTTCACGGTGCATCTTATCTAACGGGAATTGCGGTCACAGGTTCGAAGCCAAATTAGTGAGCCCTCATCTTGATCCGGCCAAGAAGGAGGTCTCTGGCCTGATCGGGGTGTTGATGGTAGAAGATCACTTCCCTGATTACTGGCTAACTGTGGACACTTGGCTTCTCGGCAGAGATTCTACCTCACTTCCATCTGGTTATGGGTTCATGAAGGAAACCGATCCATTCTGCGTTTATCATTGCGCTCTCAAAGCCAAGTGTAGGCAGTATGACACGTCTAACCCAGATTCATCAGGACATGGTGGAGTGCTACACTCTTAGCCCAAGTTAATTATGCAGCCTTCTGCATTTGCTGCATGGTCACAGTAGCCTCGCACCTCCCGAGCCGTGCGATCAATTCCTTCTCCTCTCCTCTGTTTGGAGTTCATTTGCTTACGTCTCCTCCCACAGTCCGACAGACGACAGATGAGCCACCGAAGTTTCCTATGCATCTACTTATACAAACTTTCTCAGTTTGTGCTGGATGATTTGTTTGTCTAATTGTATTTGTCTAATGGAGTTCAGGTTATAAGTCCTGCAGAGGACTCGAACAGCAGAAATTATTCTGGGAGTTGAACCAGCAACCCGTTTGCACTGCTTCTGCATTTGTTTGTTTACTTTCAAGTAAACAAAGGAACATCGTTTCATACCGTTGTCGTTATTTCATATCGTTGTCTCTAAAATCTTTATTTAGCCTTAAATGTACTTCAGTAACTCTACCATGTTGCCAACGTTCTATATTTCTTTTTGTTAGCTTTCTTTTGAGAAGGAGGGAGGACCTCAATGTGAGACAAAAGATAAGCATTTTTAGTTAGCTATTCACATTATTCTTATTGAATATTTATTTATTCAAGCAGAATTTTTGAGCCCCTCCCCCCCAGCCATACAGAGTGCCTCCACTTGGTGTTGCCCATAGTAACAAAACGACTTGGATCTGTGCGTGTGGGTATAAAACTCAATGTCTGTGATGGCCATTAAACCAAGCTGTGTTTACAGATTAGCATATCCACGGGGGGCTGTGATTGATATCATGTATGTCAGCTCCAGAAAGGCCGCGCCCTGGGAAAACAAAGAAGTCGTTGCATATTCACTAATCCAGCGTGATAAATAACGCTCTTCGTTTCTCGTCACGAGTGCCTCCGTCACATGACTCGGTGAGAACGTTCAGACACATTTGGGCACAGTCGTGTTTCTTGAAAGTGTCCAGGTGCTCTGGAACGGTTTGGCCTCGCCAAAAAGGCCGGATTATGCTAACGCATGCAAATAAGATCGACCGAAGGTCGCATTAGGCTGCGCTGGCTTGCTCGCAGACCCTCGAAGAGGATATAAAGGGACTAAAATCCATTTTGTGTCTCAATGAAGTTTAAGCTCGGGCGCGTGAAGCAATGTTTGGATTACCTTCACTTGCAAGCACGGCCAAGCATGGAGAACACAGCCCTCCTCGAGGTGACTGGAATACAGTGGAAACTTGGCATTGCTAGTTTGTTTTTCTGTCACTGACTTGGCCATCTGTCTGTAAACTTTAAATGTAGAAAGACAGTCGTCATGGCGACTAACCTTGATTCTTATGAGAGACATCCGAAATGCAATCAAAAGTCAAACAGACTCTAGTTTGTACAAGTAAGCTCCCCGTTAAGCAGAATCTTTGGAATGTTATGCTTCAGGTGGGCTTGGGTGGGCGGGGCTTACACTGTATCAAATCACAAACATCTGCAATGTGGTCCTAGTGCCGGGATGCTTACTTGCCTCATTGACTGGTCACTCGGTCTCCCCACTCCCGAGGAAAATTTCAACCCAGCCAGGCTCATGGTCCTTGACCTGCTACTAAAATGTCCCCTAAGATCCTGGCTAATGTGCAGGGTCTGGGGTGGAGGGGTGTTATAACAGAGCCCAGCCCCCTTTCCACCTTTGCTTAGTTATTTACTTATTCATGGACCACCTGTTTCCCCAGTAAACAGCCTCTGGCCGCTTTTCCAATCTGCCAGATTGCTCGTCCGTGTTTCCTTTCGCCACTTCTAATGTGCATGTTCTGCGAAGTGGGGGGCGGGGGTACAGTAGCCACGCCAAATAGCCTCATTTTTTTTGGAACCAATTCTGGTCATGGCAGCCAGAGGCTGTAACAGCGGTTTAGATGCCAATTACGGCCCGCCCGCAATCTGATTTCTCGTTGCTACGGTGAGCAGGTCCCGGGAAACAGTCACGGCGTGGTCTCAGGGTCCTCGTTTAGAGACCGCGCGGGTGGGTCGTATATGTCACGGCGAAAATGCGTAAAAAGTAGCGCAGATGGCGGGAACTCTTAGTCATGTTAAAAATTCGCTTTTAATGCTCCCGTGGATGTGCGTGTGTGCGTGTGTGTGTCAGCTGGATCGCACTGGGAGGCGTTACTCAAGGATTAAGGAAGGCACAGCAAATAGAATAGAGCCGTCGACATTCATTCATGTCTGAATAACGTTTTCTGCCTTATTGTTCACACCCAATATCTTTGACGAGGCCAAGAGCGACGCAAAATCCTTTTGTTGAAAATCCGTTAGAGGCCGCGAGTGGCTCTTGATCTGAAGATATTATCTGTGCATTTCCTTCTGTCATGCTGGGTTTATTTATTCCATTTTTTGGGGGGATTTTGCAACTTCTGCATTAAGGACAGGCAGCAGAGCACAGGGGAAAAAAAATGCGAGGAAACGATGTGCGAAAATAGAAACTAGATACAGTTTGGTGAAATTGACTCTTTGACCTGTATGAGAAAGAAGGTCTGAAAGATTAAGCGAGATATCGGCAGCTCCGAAAAACAGCCTATGTATTTAAACATTGATCGGAAACCTTTATCTCTGTTTCGTACCAACCAAATATTTATGTAGCGTTATCATATTTTATGCAGTTAAGGAAAAGAAAAACAAGATTGAACAACAAATAAATATTTCATCTTGGAGTCTGTGGGTTATTTCAGGATATCATCATGCAATCCTTGTAGCTTCAAAATCAACCCTGCTCAGCGAAAGGTAGGAACTACACATTTAAACACCCACTCAGTAAAATCCATATATTTAAGTTTAAAAATTGGCTGAATGCAACGCTTGTTTAAAAAGAAAGAAAAACACTAAGGGTGCGTTTTCTGAATCCAACACACCAAAGCCGGACGTGCCTTCAAGTATGCGAGAGGAACGGTCATGTATATTAAAATGAAAACCTCAGAACTGTCTAACTGTGAAAGAGTAACTAAATCTCAGTGATCGACTGCTGGTACAACGGGTTCTACATGCGTAATCTTCCCAGAGCGAGGAGGTGGCTTTAAATATGCCAGGAGAAGCTGAACGGAGGGTGAGGTGGGTCTCACTCACGCTGAATGTCGATGGTAACACGAGCCTCCTTGCCCCCAGGCACCGCCTTGTTGGACGCCCGGCAGGTGATGCGCTGGCCGCTTTCGACGCTTGAGGCTGGGACGTAGAGGGTACTGACCGAGCTTTCTCTCCGCCCGTCGCGAAGCAGGGCCTGTGGGGTGGAGAAAGACAACCGTGGTGGAGGAACTGGGCATCTGTAATGTACGTAACTCTATTCTGGGCCTACAGCTGGCAGGCGGGATGAGTTCCAGAAGAAGAACAATCAAAATGGCTAACCAATCCACTGATGGCCATATTCCATGCTGTATTGATCCTGACCCCAAGGCTTTCCTCAAAAGGAGTTCTCTGAAACTCTGCTTGACTGATTATCTCATCAGTCGGCTTAGAGGAAATCAATCTCCTCCGACAGCCTTCATATTTCATGCGACGTGGGCTAGCTTTCGTTAGCTGCTAAGCTCCGAGATGGGACCTCTGGCCCACTGGACGTCAGGGGACTGCTCTGGCCTACGTCTTGCAGAAGCACAAATGAACTACTGAGCAAGAGAAGCCAGACATCGTAGGAGGAGTTGGCCTCAGTAATGCAGAAGAACAAGCTAGCCGCTGTCACACGGAAGGATGAGCCTTCCAGAAGATCCAAGAGTACGATATTCTCAGACTGCCTTGTCAGTAGAAAGTCCACCCGCGGGTGTTAATGAACTCACTCGGCAGCTCCATTAGTCCGCTGATCATAGCCTACATTATTCTGCTCAAATAGACACTTCTCTTATTTTCTTACCACTAGTCAGCCCCCTCTGGCTGGTGCTTTTTTTTTGAACAATTAATTTCATCTGTTTGCTTTGACTTTAAATTTTCAGAGAAAAAAGCAGGTTAATTAGCCCAATAGTGGGAACACCATCATGAATGTGGCACTGGAAGTCTTGCAGGAGAGTAGACTGTTTTACCTTCAACTGGAAGTCATTTGCAAGTGAGACCTCTTTAATTATACTTTCATTAATGATTATGGGTATACGCAGCAGACCATTTTCAGAGGTGAACACTGCAGAGATTGTAACACAATGCAATCAAACTGAACAGGGTATAGATATATAAAATGGGAATATATACATGCATTTCACATTCTCCCAACTTCCAGAAGCCCAGAGCTCTGAGCAATGTGCTTTTCCAGTGATTCACCGTCGCATTTTAGCTCAATCAATGTTATTTGTCCCCCTTAGAAAGTCGAGGAGAAGTCTTTAATGGGTTCAGAGCCGGTGAACAGAAATCAGTGCCAAAAAATAAATAAATTAAAAAAAAGAAAAAGACCTGCATGCTCGGTTCATTTATATGGAAATTGACACTGATTATACATTCGGAGGAAGGTTAACTACATCATCAGACCCTGCTCCTGGGTGAGGTGGTGCTGGTTGGGGGGGTGAGCGTTGCTGCACGTGGTTTTGGGTTTAATTGAGGTGACGGGATTTTAGGGTAGGGCGAGGGTGATGGTGGTGAATTTGACGGTAGTGATGGAGGGCGAGGTCACGACTCTGAATGTGGGGTCTTGTCTCAATGCCGGATCCTCTTCGTCAGTCTCTGGCAGAACGGACCAGCCCATGAAGCCGACATCCCTGCTTTTTCATGGTCCTTTCAGCCTCCGAAATAAACACCAACCTGAGCGCCATTGCCGACGATGAGAAACTTGGAGCTGGGCGTCCCATGGGAAGGAAAACCCGTCATTGCATTGCCTCAGAGACCCATTTACCGCTAATTCGCTGGGAATCGTCATGCCTTGCCTGCACCCAAAAGGAGTTTTTACTGGATTGGCTTTTGTTTACCATGACAGGCTCTTTAGGTCCAGTTCATTTAAAGCAAACCTGGAACCCGCTCGGTATGCTCGTGTCCAAAACAGGAGCCCCTGCGGAAGCTTCCGGAAAAAGGCATTAGGGAGGCACAATGGAGTGGCAATGAGGCAGTGAAGGTCTGTTATTCTTTATTGTAATTACCCATAATGCAATCTCCAATGGGCTTTACCTAGATCGAGCCTTTGCTCATAAAAGCCTACCTTGGAGTATGTGGCCCCACTGAGGACCTCCCCGTCCCGGATCCAGATGATGGAAGCTGCTGGTTTGGCATTGTTGGCGTGGCAGGTCAGGTTGAGAGGGTCCCCTGCTCGCAAACTCACCACTGGGGCTCCCGTTATCACTGGCTCATCGGGGGGCACTGGGGGGGGGCGAATTGACAGCACACAGTGAGTCTGAAAGATGAAATACAGCTTGATCCTTTCACAAGCCGCTACCTGCCATGTCTGCCTTGGTATGAATCGGCATTATACACTCATTTTGTCTTTTCTTGTGTAAAACCAACTTTCTGTATGCTGTCTTGCTGGCACGGAGACCTACGTCTTGCCCCGACAGCTTCCAGCCAGCGATCCGCAGTCATGCTGACTGCTCATAACCTCTCTGCCGCAGAACAGACTAGTGGCGGAAATTTCCCTTGGAAGTCAAAAGGGTGGATGGGGACTGACACGTCCAAAACAAATATCAGAACACAGGGCTGCTGTTCTGCGGCCAGACCAGATCAATCAACGTACCAGATGTTGATGCAAACAAAAAGAAAATGGATGGCTGGTCATGTGACCTTAGCCAAACGCCACCCATAATTCTTTGGTTAAGGGGGCCATCAAACCCATTTGACAAGGGAGAAAGTTGCCTTTGTCACTCTCCTCTGGAACGACAACCTTTCAACCAAATAACCCGTCGGGGTACTTTCCATAATTTCTTTAACTGTCTATAACTTTCTATAACTCTTACATACGCTATATGTCTGCAGCACGTATACAGTAAAATGCTACATGGGGGCGATATCAAACGTACGGATGCGTATGTGTGTTCAGCCTGAGAGTGCAGACAGACTAACCAGGACACCGGTACTCGGCCGTGGTGCAATTCGCGTTTCAAAAACGCACTGATTGTGGCATTTTTATGCCTTAAACAAGCACTGATGGCACTGGATTCATTCAAACTTCGGCGAATTATTGATTGGGTCCCTCGGCTAATTAGAGCAACGCGCTGGTGCCAGGTGGAATCAAAGAGATTCAGGCTGAGAGAAGTCTGTGTATGTGTGTGTTTATCTGTGTGGATGTACGCCTGTGGATGTCTAAGGTAAGGGGAATGGCTTATAAAAGCACTTTTCTCAACTATTATTGAAGAAAAGCAGCTAAAAATTCCTGCTTAATAATTTATCTGCTTTTGTCCACCTAGGCTAAAGCTCACTCGGCACTGCCAGCTTCCCTCTTCAGAGCATATTGCCCTAAAAAACTCAAAGGAGCAATACTGGGGAAGGCATAACGGGAAAATAGAATGATGGTGGAGTTTTCCTGGAGATGGGCTCCTACATCAAAATATGGCCTTTCTGTCAGGGCCCTGATAAGTGGGGAACAGTGGCCAGAAAGCACAGCACCAGGGTGTGACCAGAATGCTGCACTCTGGAGACCAACCCAGTGTCATAAAAGAGGAAGATGAGGCCTCCATGGAGTGGAGAACATGGGGTGAATTTTGATAGAAAACAGAAGTCAGCGAACTGACCCTAAAAAGCCTTTGCTGTCATGCTGTAATCCAAGGTGTGATGATTTTGGTGTGCGTGTTCTCCGGCTAAATGGAGCATTAGTCATGTTCCTTTCAGGAGGAACAGGAGTGGACTTGTTACAAGGGTCAACCCTCAGGGATCATGCGGGAGAACCTGTCACAGAGCTCAAGAGGACAGGCCGAGAAGCCTGAGTGGCTTCAAAACTCCATTCTATTCATTTGTTTGCCACACTTCATATTCAATTATAAGAGTCCATTTATTTATGCATCTAAGCTAAAGACGGTCCCTTCCATCTCATCTCCATTCAGGTCTCCAGCTTCGGAGACAACACCACGCTCTGAATGATGAGGGAAGACGTGTGGGTTTTCAACGGCTCTGGGCTGTCCAGGAAACTGTTTGGCTGCTTAATAGCCAGAGCTTTACTCAGCTCCATCTATGTGTTTGCCAAGAGGATAATTATATCCAAAACGACTTAAGGTGCTGGATTTTCATTTATCTGTTAAATCATCTGCATGTTAAAGGTTAAGTGTCTCATATACTGCGACTTAAACCCACAAAGCTTCAGCATTTCTCTGACCCACTGCATGGAACCGAACAGCAGAATGACACGGAGTCTGACCTACCACGGGTATATCGCGTAAATCCAGACCTTTAATCTAGACTAGACAAGAAGACACGTTCTCTGCCTTTCGTGTGCAGGCGTGGCCAGCACTGCTCGGTCCTGGACACCAACCTGTCACCACAATATCTGCGAGCTGTCTCACAGGCCCGTCACCCACTGGGTGACAAATTTTTCTTTATTTCCACTCTTGCCTCATGCACGTATCACACTCGAGAGCCATCTCGACCCCTCTGTCAAACTTGTGAAGGGCAGCTGGACGAGATCGATTCACGTGGCTGCGCTTTCTGCAATAAGAACGACGCCTTTAAATCTCACGGTCGTCACCGTCGACGGCCTGCAGTGGTCGCCAGGAACGATGGGCTTCTAGAGCGAGACCAGCAGATGTTTAATTTCAAGATGGTCGCACCTGAAATCGGCTTGTCCGATTTTTCACCGCAGCCCGTCAGAACTCTTTCATAAATCGTGCAGTTTCATAAAACACTTTTAATTCCACAACAGAACGCATCCCCCCCCCCCCAACAGGCACCAAGAATTTTTTTTATCCCAAGTTCTGCTCAGCTGCTGTTGTTTTTCTTCCTATGTTCTGCACACAGATGGATAAAAATGCTCTCCTTTCTGTTAGACGTACATCAGATATTTGCCGCCGTTGTTTCTTCCCTGGCAGCGAGCAAACAATCTTACACGAACTGTGAGGCGCCTGGCGTGTGTTTCAAGTCGAACTTGGCTGACAGGCACTTCAAAGCCTTTTGTGTTTGACCCCAGCCAAGGAGTCTGCTGTCAAATTTCAGTCTAGCAAATACAGTTTTGGATCTGGATGCATTGTAGCTGACTACGGAAAGTAGGAAAAACCTAGAAAGTTCACAGCTGGGTTTCCCCGTGTCTTTATCATACTTTTAACTCATTTTAAATGTGTTACAATATACAGTAGCAGGAAATGGACAAAAAAGCTGCTACAGTATTCAGAAAGGGAGAGTGGCGTGAGAATCCGGAGGTGAGTAACAACGGAGGAGAATTTTCGAGATGCCGATGCCAACCGGGCAGCACGAGTGGTAAATTTTAAATGAACGAAAGTGCACCTGTGTGCGTCTGAGAGCCAGCCGTTAGTGGAAGATTTAACCTCGCGATATGTGACCACTGATGCTCAAGTTTGATGTCGCTTGACGACTTGTGTGTATGTTGGGGTGAAGATTCTTCATGGCAAGGGTACTCAGTGTGACTCCAGGTACTGAGCGGTCACCGCTCGTTGAAGCTTCACGGACTCCTTAGTCCGAAGAACACTTCCCTAGCTTTAAATGGAGCCATTACGGCACACGGTTCTGCCAGGTCCATTAGCCGTAGGACCCTCATGTGGCTGACGTGGCCCCTCCATTGGTCCCATTACTATTCATCTGGCCCTGTAAAAGGTGACAGGGTGCTACCTAACTGTTCATAAACACGATTTCTTTCTCTTCAGAATATTCTTCTAAAAAGCCTTTGATGTTCTGGGGATCACAAAGTCCAGACCGCTGGTCACAAAAACAAACATGGGGTGTTACTGCACACCAAAGGACAGGACGTGGGCAGAAAGGCCTTCGTTTAATGTGTGGAGGACAGAAAGGGACAAGGGATCCGTCTTCCCTGGCCAGTCCCAATGCTCCCTCGGGCTGTCACCCTCTCGGGACACGAGTCCTCGGATTGTGGGTCTACCTGTCTGATCTGACAACAGACAGAATGCCTTTTCTTCTTCTCTATTTACAGATAAAGTGGTCCGCTCCTCTAGTGTGCGGAAATCGAGATTTATGGCCACTACTGGGCATTTTTCTAAGGAGACAGCCAGTGTCCATTTGATCGGCGGCTCGTTCGTAATCACTGTCTGCCTTCCTGCTCTTTTGGGATTGAGAAACACGAAGCTGAATCTGAAATGATAAAAGAGAACGGGATAATGGCTCTCTTATTTTGGAGAGCAGGAGGGAGTGTGCCGTGGATGGATACAGACACAGCTGAACGCACACCTGAATCGGGTCTCGCGTCTCCAGACGCCCGTCTCTAGAGAACGGGCAGCGAGGCAGCTGAGTTGGCCTCCTAATTGGCTCATTCAGTCTGCTAAACATCACAGCAGAGACCACGATTAGCCCCTTTCCGGGGGGATTAGGCAATCTGTGTGGATACAGAAACACGAGCTTCTGAGCGGCCCACACCGGGGGGGGGATGGGGTTTGGGGGACTGTGCAGGTCGTGCCGAGCCTGTGTCCCCTTGTGGCCCTGAGCTGGCATGCGTTGGGGGAGTGGGGGGGTTAGTCCGCCGCATCTAGCATTAGCCCCCCCCCCAGATAAGAGATGCCACTGGAGTTAATTAAACCATGCTCAGATTAATGGGAATGTAACAGGCCTCCGAGTGTGAGATAAGGCACGATTTGTTTCACGTCCCCAGCCGGCTGAACCTGAGGGGCATATTTCTCCACCGCTGAGGAAAACTGGATTTTTCCGGTTTTCTGCCGGAGACAAGAAACTGCTAAGTGTTAATCAGAAAAAGCTGAGACAATGGCTAACTAAGCGATATGAAACATGGCCCAGCTTATGAGGGCTCTTATAAATCAATGGCTGGGGAACCGGCATGGCCAGAGACCTTAACAAATGAGCGCTGCCGCTTCTCAGAAGCTGATATCCCTCCCATTTTTGTTGTTTTTCTGCGCTGCACTTTCTACTGATTTCCGCAGCTGAGACGACCTTGACAGAACGCCTCCATCCCGCCCCTCATAACAAAAAAAGCCCTGTTTAGCCGCCAACACAGAATCGTCCTCTTTAGTGCTACTGGAGCGATGCTCTTCAAAAGGTATTCTTTAAAGCAGAACCACACGGGCGGGGGGTCTGGAGGCAGGGGCCGCTCTGTGGATTCTCCATCACCGATAGGACAGTTGGGTGGAGAGGCGATGGAGAACCAAGCGGTTCTCTTCAAGGTAGGATATTTTAACCAACAAGGTCAAAGAGGGCCATGGCACATTCTGGCAGTAAGGAACGGTGCGTATTTGGAGTATAAAGTTACTGGGAGAACTTGATTATCTCTACAAGGGAACTGTTTTGCGTGTCAGGAGGACTCTGTTGTTGTGAGCTTAAGACCTGAAGGTCTCTGAACCGTGACCATGAGGAGAAGGGCGATTCACCCTATGGGTCTTGAATGTCTGGACTCCCAAACTGCTTTCAGAGACGTTTGTGTTCTGCTGCATCTCGGATCCACGGCGCTCATGGTGGCGGCACCGTTCAAGCCCCTCCGAGATGGCGGGGGGTTCGCACCCTCGGTTCCGAGCAGAGGTGGAAGGCAGCGTGCTGAAAGAGAACATCCAGGGCCTGAGTCTTGATGCAGCTGGTGCTCTTTGTTGAACCCTTAGCTAGACAAGCTAGATGCGTTTCACGCAAGCCTCGGTGAACACAGAGTCTACGGTTCCTCCATGGGGAGTTACATCATCAAGGAGCTGGTACCCACTCTTGTGCAGTCTTCTCCACAACTCATTCATTTTCCAACCAGCTGGACTGGCTTGTTCCCTTTACTTTGTCTCTCTTCTCCCCAAGTTCATTTGATTTTCTCTGGTGACAGGATCTGAAAGGACAGCCAGCAGAGACTCAGGGTGACAGCGCTAAGGGTGACCCAGGTCCCCGTTCCTGTTGTCATCTCTTGCTCCCGGCGAAATCTCCAGCCTCCTCTTGACACGTCAGCCTTTTTCGGCGGAAACATTCTCACATCAGCACACGTGTCACACACGCCAAGTCCATCCCGAAGCCGTGTCTATTTCAGTCAGAGGCGGCATCTCAAATTGGACGACTGGCGCGAAAAACGCGTAGGCGGCTATCGGGAACCTCTAATAAGAGCGCCGTAATGTAAAGATCTTGATCTCTGAGTAAGACGAAGCAGCCTTCTTTCTACGTGTTTACCTGGACCGTTCATCGTCAGCCCTAATGACATCGGCATGCCGACTTCTAGTGTAGCGGGACCAGCCACTGATGGTCTCACCAAGGAAACGGTGGGGGGGGGGAGACAGCAAAAACAAGTGATAGCTTTAGGCAGCTACACAGAAGCTCCGCATTTAGCCTACCAAGCTGCGTTGGCTAACGTGAGGTTATCATCAACTCTCTGCAACAAGAAAGTGACTCTGGCTTTGGACAAGTGTTAATTATCAGGCAATGGATAACCACGTCCAAGCTATAATATAAATGTATAGAAAAAAAGTAAAGTGGCTTGTTTATGTTGTTTATTCCTCGTGTGAAATGACTGTGGTCACGGCTGAAGGAAAAGGGGGGGACACAGCTTTACGGAGGTCTAATCTCAGTAATCTGACATTACAGGCTGTGAAATTAAAAAATAATCATTTAAATGCCACATTACCATGTGTAACAAACACCCCTAAAAATAACCTTCTATCAGCAGAGATTGCGCTTTGCGGTAATTCTTGGAAAGGAACTCCATCTTCTAATTTCTCACTGTAACTAATTGTCTGCATGGCAAATGCAGTGGACTGTCCCCTTCTGGGAAAAAACAAGCGTGGTTTCTACACATCACATTTCAGTCCCGCATTCTCGGCTTTGTCCTTTTTTATTTGTGAACCAAGGGAGGTGGAACGGGGACTGGAGGAAGCAGAAGGACTGGAAATCGCTACGGCAACTGACTCCTGACCCTGCCCGGTTGGCTCGCATCAGCAGGAATAATGACTAGACTATAAAAACAGTGGGGCTGACACTGTAAAAAAAAAAAAAGAGAGAGCAAAAGGCAGGAATCAAATGAGGGAGAAGCTAAGAAACCGGAGAATACAAAGTAGGAACAGATGAAGACCTCCATTACCAGCTCGGAGCTGCAAACGCTGTGTTTATGTTACCCAAATGCTAGTTTTCCTTGGACTGAATTCAAAAAAACTTTTTTTAACCTACCTCCTCAATTTTTCAGTAACTTACGCTGCATTAATATGTTTTACCCTTAGGGGTCATAAATATTTCACCGTGTAGATATACAGTACGAACTAATTTTCAACGGAATTTTAGCCACGGTTGCAGATGGCGAGGAGAAGGCAAATGTAAATGAAAGCTGAGCTAAAGGCTGAACATGTGAGCAAGTCTCCAAGGCCCATCAGAAAGCAGAAGTGCCCTCACTCTAGCCTCGTGACCCCGTCCAAAAGAACAGTCCCCTTTTACCTCTGGGGGAGGGGCTGCCACAGTCTAATTAGTCTCCAGGGTTGTTCCTCTGTACCCTATTCATGGTTAATTCAGAACCTCTGTCCCTGGGGGGTGACCCAGGGCAAAGGTGTCAGTCCCCCTCCTTGAAGTTCAAAGTTCAAATGTCAGTGGGTACCGTTCTGCCAGTGATAGTGTTTTTCTAAATCCGACATACATGACAGGACTAGTGGTCTTCACGCGCAATGCTGTGGTCACAGTGATCTGGGCTGCCTTTGTATTTATGGCGCAGGGGTCGTCAGAGGTTGGACAAAGCGAGCGAATCTGCTGCCTTCCTTCAAATTGCTGCCAAACCTAATTCTGCCTTGTGCCGAGGCAACTTTATCATCTGAGCGATTTATTGATGAAGATGTTTGATGTATTGAAGCGGGAGGAAGTTAAGTCATCGCCCCCCACCCTAAAGCGGTGTTCATGCCACAGAAAAGTTGACTCTTAATTCTGAAGTTTCCAGACACGGCCGCCCAGTATATTCTGTCTTTAATTCATCTGGTTTACACTCTTAAAGAGTGATCCTCGTTGCCATTGGTTACCAGTCATTATGGTGGAGCTGAAGACCAGGAAACACCATGCAGGAAGGAAGATGTTGAAAGGACAGCAAAGATCAAGGTGCCAGAAATGTCTGACACTTTCTGCGAAAAAAAAAATAACCGCGCAGGCCTTAGCAAGACGAGCAGGTACAAGGCTGTGGTCAGTCGTCAGGACAACAGATCCTGGGTCTGGGAAGAGGAAGTGAGAAAAAGATTTCTCTCAGGTGTGAGGAGCAAGGTACCTTGGGCATAGCCATTAGCGGCTAACTCTCATTGACAGGACCCAGACCAGGAGGGAATGGGACCTTAAAATAACCTGCCAGGAGCAGGTGGGCAGCAGGCTGTAGGTTCTTAGGCCAAAGACCAATTGGGATGTGAGAAAAGGGGGGTGAAACAACAGACAAGCCAGCACCCGCCTTTAAGATGTGGGAGACAAGTCTGTAGTGGAGAACAGACACTCATTGCTAGAGAGGGGATTTGTGACGTGGTCTGTCAGTGTGTCCTCTGTTCTCATAAGAACACATGGAAACTTTGTCAGCCTGCATGGATTAGAGTTACTTTTTACTGACATTTCTCACACCTCTTTCATACGGAATGAAATCAGATTCTTGCCTAAGAGGAGTCTTTCTTTTCCCAGAGCATCTTACTGTACGCGGTTCTAACACGGTGCTAACCTCGATCCCTTTATACAGCCGGATATCCACGCCCGTCTTGTGCCGTAAACACCTCGCCTAGTCCGCATTCTTAGCTGCGGCTTTCCCGCTGAGCCTCTTTTTGTAGCCTGCAATTTCCTGCAGCTGCAGTTCAGACAGAGACACTTCAAAAGCACAATCTCCCCAGAGCGGCTCTTTCCGGAACGTGCCGTGGCACCTCGCTTACATCGTTTGCCTGACGATTTGTTTCGGGGTGATTTGAAAAGCTTACCGCTTTACCTGCTTGTACAGCTGGATATTAACGCAACCGATTAAATTGGAAGTGACCGTTAGCAGGCTTATATCGTCTTTTTAGAAGGCTCTTTATTTTGTAGTTAACCTGAGTGTTTCTCTATCTCACAGGTCTGGAAAATGCACACACACCCCCATCGCTGACCCACTACCCCACCACAGCTCTGTGAAAGCCGTCGGCCATTTTCTTTCTCGCCCCCTCGTCCTGGTGCTGAGACTTCTGTCTTCGTCTTCACTCCTCCCCCCCACTTCTCTTAACCCCATTTCCCCCGCCATCCCCAAATAAAGCCTCCCATCTCCCTATCTCCGAGTCACATGGTATCGTCCACTGTCCCTCTTGGAGGACACCCTTCAGGGGCCTTATTCTACAGGCCACTTTCCATGCCAACCTGACACCTTAACTGCATGCCAGCTTTGATGTTAGACATATAATTAACATGCCCCCCCCATCACAGAAAACAAAATCAGTAGAACACATATCCCAGCATGCATAGTCAGTCCTCGTAGAGGACCTACATCCCCATCGTCATCCTAACTTGGCAGCAGAAGGGAGGATGTACCAGTGTCCGTGGAAAAATGTTTGGTTCTAACGAGCAGCCCTGAG
>JAACJT020000080.1:480394-501601 GCA_009936485.2 Gymnarchus niloticus
ACCCCCCCCTTCGCGCTAAGCGGGGGGGGAGGGGGGGGGGGGCGGCGGGGGGGGGGGGAAAGTTTTTGTTTAGAGGGGGCGGGGGGGGGGGGGGGGGGGGGGGGGGGGGGGGGGGGGGGGGGGTTAAATCGATTATGATAATCAGATTTTCTGAGCTTAATCTGTGTCCATGCATTTACATCAGGGCTGCATTGACCACCTCCGAAAATGAATTTCTGTGTCCAATGCTGGAATCTGCTGTCAACACAAATACCCTGGTTTAATGGTCATTAAGGTGGGCTTAACGAAACTGTTGGAAAAATAAACAAAACGGTAAGTAAACTAACAGAAGCTTGAAGCAAAAGTTCTCTCTCTCGGGACAGGCTGAGATTTCAGAATATCGTCAATATGATCAGAGTAAGATCTTGAGATGACATCATTATCATCAGTGGCAGTAGCTGATATCTCAGGATAATATAATAATCATTCAAGACTGATATCTCCAGATGACATCATAATCATCTAAGAAAAGGCTATCAGGATGACATCATAATCATCAGAGACTGAGATCTCAGGATGACATCATAGTCATCAGAGAGAGGGATCTCAGGATGACAACTTCACCATCAGCGGCGGAGATATTGGGATGACGTCATTACTGGCAGGGGCTGAGATTGTGGGATGATGTCATTACTGGCAGTGGCTGAGGTTGTGGGATGATATCGTTACTATTACCAGGATTTAATCTGCAAGCAACCCTGGGTCGGTGTCTTTAGTCCCCCTTCTCTAACTCCTGTCTCGAATGGCCTCCTTCCCCACAGATCATTAGTTTCACTTTCTCCTCAGAGAGATCAATAAGGCAGGCCAGCCTCCCCATTCCTCACACCTTTATTACGCTCTTGTTCTTTCACCCCCCCCAGCGCCTTCCCTGCCTCCCTCAACACATCCCCCACGCTGTCCATCAGATGGTGAAAGATGCTTGGTGAAACAGGAAATGCAAACAAATCATTGATCAAAGGTCAAAAGTTCACGGTAACATTACTAGTCATCGACCGTTAATGCTTCTTTTCTAATAAGACGCAGAAGGAAGAAAATGGAATCTTCTGGAAAATTAGAGCAGACGAACCAGATGAACAAATACAGCTAGAAAAATCATAATGTTAAAATATTAATCTTGACATTAATTAATCTTTTGTCTTTGATTGAAAAAAAAATGTGGACACGGTACGCACTGACCTATTAAATACAGATTAAATCTTTCTTTTTTGAACAATGAGAACTGTGGGCGATGACAGGAAATTAATACCGACAGCACATACAGGCTTTTGTGTGACGTTTTGAGAGGCAAACAAGCTGGATAATTACTTGCATAAAATGGAGAAAAAGCAGGCTGGTCTATGGGGACCCTTTCTTTACATATGGCAGTGGTTACGACACATTGTCTCCGCTTGAAAGGCGCCCCTCTGTACTTTTATTACTTGTGAACAGAAACGGTTATCTGAAATCGGAAGTACGTTTATTTTGCTGCACGCCAGATACGTGGCTAGTATTTATAAGCTAGGTATTTCATATTTGTTGAAAGGCGACTTCATGGATTAGGAGCTCAGATCCCACCTCTGCTCGTCTCTAAATTGTCTGTAGGGTGTACTTTTGTACGCCCTGTGACGCACTGGCATCCCATCCGGCGTGTACCCTAACCTTCAGCCCGACGTGGCCTCTAACAGGCTCCATTCCACCCAGACCAGGAGAACTAGTTAGAAGCTGGATCATATTAATTTCAGCTACTCAATGTTACTCAATGTTACTCATTGCTACTCATTGTTACTCAAAGGCCAGAGATTCAGATGGAGGTGCAATGATCTCTTGCAGACTCAGGTCTTCCAGGAATACCTCTAACTCATACAGTAACTGTCATCTCTCACTGAATCCCTCTTGTTTGATGATTTTTTTGTGCTGATCTTCTAGGCCTTAAGTTAGTGTTTCAATTGTAAATTACTTCTGGTAGTTAAATGCTATGTAGCTCTTGTTCAAACGCTGCCCTGCACTTTCTGCTGGTCCCTCATTATATACTCAGCTTAGCTTGATGTTCCTTAACTGCGGCATGCTGTGTTGTGTCTGCCTCGCCGTTAGTTGCAGATCCAGAAGTATTTAAATAGGGTGGCAAAGGGGAAGTGGGGAATTTTGCCGGAGTGGCAGCCCCCAGAGATGCAGTGGGCTACACATGTACTTTGCTAGTCTTTACGTTACGAAAGGGTGCAAAACTGGTGTGGCAGGCCTCATCAATAGGGCGGGAACTGCCAGCGCCAAGATCCACCACTTCTCGCTGTACGTCATTTCAGACCAAGTGTCTGCTATATAAACAGCATGCTAGCGTAATATCTCTTCAGGTCCACGATGAGCTTCACGAAGTCCGCTGGAATTTGGCGCTTACCCAGAACTGTGACGCGGGCGGGTCGAGACCTAATGGCTGCCTGGATAGCCTGGCACTCAAAGAGGGCGTCATCCGACAGGTCCACCCGCTGGATCCGGAGGTGGTACTCGCCTTCGTCATGGTCCCCCACCACGGCGTAACGGGGGTAGCCTGGAACACAGAACACACATGTCTTATGGTCAGCATGCTTGAGACCTGTTGTACTCAAAGGTACCACAGCAGTTATTCTGAGCTCACGACTGCTGGTTCACGCTCCGCGGCCCCAGCTGCTTGAGCCATTTATCATTGCAGTAGATCCCCCTGTCGGGACTGTTCTACTATGAGGTGGGGATGAGGGGCAGCTCAGTACAAGCCTGTGGGATGTGTAAGGAAGAGTGCTGAAGCTAAACGAACGAGGTTATTGACTTGCTGGTCGCTCTTGATCCAAATTAGAATTGAAGGTCTGTCAATGATCACACACATCTTCAGCTAGCCTGAGCCACCGAGATTCATACATTTCCTTCACCAATAAAATATGATCTATCGCTACGAGGAAAGACTACCTCTTATTTCAGTTGTTTATTTGATTCTGAATTGTGCTGGAAAAGCATCCATTCATATCTGCGGGCGCATTTCCATGGAAAACAGAGATTTTCTCTGTTTTGGTTTCGAATATATGGATTAATAAGACACAGTGAGAGTTTTATTTTTTTGTTTCCTTGGTAAACATGAGTGCCGTTCACTCAAAGACAGAACATTACTTCACACAAAACAGCCATTATGAGGATATGCATTGCAAGTTTATTTCCCTGCAGAAAATAAGACGGTTGCTTTTATTTTTGTGTGTCTGTATGTATGACGTAGATGCGGGTTTGACTTGTGGAATAAGGAAGGCTCTCGCTGGCAGGTGTGGCACCTAAACTGGCTGTGGATTAAGCAGGTGTGCTGCCCAGCCTGGATATGAAAGACCTGGGATTCCTGGTGATCGAAGCCGTGGGAGAGCCGTGAACAGATGCCTTCAGATGACACCGGCAGAAAGACATCGTGGAGGCCTCTGGCATGCGACTGCACAGGCCTTGATGTAAAGGCCAACTGCTGGGACACCTAAACGCTTGGGTTGGGAGCCTGAAGGTTGTTAGTTCCAGGCCCGGGATGGCCTCTGCTCTAGCATGAATAAAAAGGTGGCATTACACAGAATCCACAAAGACATGCAGAAATGTCCAACTGTTTAACCAGGATGTCTACTCTCTTAGGACTGTTTGAGATGTTGTTAACCCCCATGGTGAGAACAGCAAACCCAGACACCTGATTCGTGCAGTGAAAGGGTCTCCTCGCTCCATTATGAAGTTGGGAACATGGACGTGGTCCATTTGTTCTTTCAAAAAGTAAGGCCACGTTACACTCCCAAACAGCCATCCATATCCCATGATGCACCACTCCCATTTTGCTCTGAAAGGATTCTACTGGACAAACAATGTCCTCATCTGCATCCCTTACGCTGGTGTGAACTGGGTCATAATTCTGCGCTGGCCAACTGTGGCGGATCTCCGCCAGTCCACTCCATTTATGTTCACCCCTCCCGGGTTGCGGACGGTCATGCGCCGCTCTGTCAAGCCAGGCATACCGGTGATTTTGCTCTCTACCTTTTAGTTGGCTCCTTTCAGCATAAAGACATAGGATTAGCAGTGATTAGCCGGTCTAAGCTACCACTAATTAGTCTGTTCGGCACGACTCAAATTGAACGAAATGAGAAGCGCGCTGACTGCCGATCCCCGAGCATCTGCTGCTGGCAAAATCGTTGTGGTACTTCACTCAGTCGGACCTGTGGCCTCATTTCGGGGATGAGATTTTTCCACCGAGGAGAAATCTGATCAGTTTTTCTTTATTAAAAGGGTCATACGCTCCACGGAAGCCATTTTTATGTCTTCCTGTGGCCGATTTTAATAATCGGCCTACATACCGTTCCGGAACTTTCTGCCCACTTTCGGCCTCGCAGGCCACGGACGGGCGCTCACAACATTCTGAGTTATCAGGCTGCCTACGGTGCTTAAGTACAATCGCTGCTTGTCGCTTCATTAGTGCCTCTCTGGTCCCCATGCAGCTAGGCACGGCCATCAGTTCCCTGACCAGCAGGTGGTGCTGTGGGCCATCATAGCAGCCAGCTGCCCGCCTAATGTCTTTCTGGGGCAATGGAGGGGAGCAGAATGAGAAATCAGAAGGATAAAAAAAGTAAAATGAATAGTCCAGCCAAGTTAAGATGGGGGATGGGGGGCCGGGCAAGATAGGGTAGGTTGGGGTATATTGGCAGGATTTAGGAGTGCAATGCTGTGGGCTGTCGTCCCACTGAACTGCAATGGTGTAGAAGCTGGCAGATGTTGGGAGTTAGAGCTGGGTAGATGGGAGTAGCGATGAAGTCCGGGGTTCGATGGGAGACAGACCAAACCCAACTGCTTGTGGTACACAGCCCTAATGGCCATCGATCGGGGGTCAAATATCCTGCGGTGTGCCCGCCAGCAGCGGGTGCCAAGTCTCTGCTGAATGAGGTCAGTAAAGGGAGCTGCAGGTTCGAGCCCAAGCGGGTGGGGTAGGTAGTCTGTAGCATTGTTTCCAAAGGATGAAACCTTAGACAGTCTGGGGAAAAGATATGATCCAAGTGGTTTAAATAGGCCAAATGTAAGCTGGATCAAGCTCTGTAGATACGGTGAGAACATAATGGAAGACATAACTACTCAGCATGCAGCTCTTGGGAGGAAGACCGCGGTCAGTGGCACTCTGTCACACCATCAATTTTTTTCTTGAACATAACCCCCTACTTGGGTTCCACCTTAAGAGACTGCGCTCGAACTTCCTGTGGGTGAGGTGTAAGCCTCTGGCTAATGAGTGTGCCCCCTTTGTCCTCCTCTCCTAGAAGCAGCACCTTGCCTCTTGTAATCCAGAGCGACTTCCTGCCACACAGCGGTCCGCATCGCAGAACTCGAGACGCCCATGTGGCCACCGTACTCTGCATCCCACATGTCGATGGAATCGTCTTCGAGGGTCCGCGAGCTCCGGGTAAGAGGTCCAAGTTATACATTTCCACCATATTTCATCTTGCGCAGTGTGTTTCTTCATTTTTTAATAAACGACCTGTCAGCGGCCGCTGGTCCGACAGCACTCTGGAGAGAAGCCAACGGCGTCAATAAAGAATGGATTATTCCTTGACCCCTTGTAAGGGATTCAACGGCTGGAAATATTATCGGCTGTGCATGTACATAGAAACGCACCCCGGCTGTGAAATTTATATGGATGCTGCTTACACAGGGTGTGATGGAGGTTCTGGGGTCCCCTGCTTCAATCATCCAAGTGTTGGAAATCAGTGCTATACCTTCCTGGTCCAGAAAGCCAACACAACACATGCCGTTGACATACTCATTAAAGCCTTATTGTTTCATTTTATTAACCTTTTATTAGACTGCCTAATAAATACTCCGTGGAATTAAACATGCTCCCAATGACGGTCAAGGTCCCTGTTAGAGCTAATGAATCTATCTAAGCCGTGAAACGATTCTTCCCGATAATATTCCCTAAGGATAACTTCCGAGCCGTGTGCACGCTGTCCACACATCCAAACAATTGGCATGCAAAGCGGCTGCCTGCGATTTTGCACCTATTTTTAATTAAAATAATGCAAGTAAGACAGAAGAAGAACGTACAGAGGGGTGGTGAGGGTCGGGCTTGAAATTAGATGCTTAAATTGGACGCCTGTGTCTTCACATTGCTCTGATGGGACGCTGATGGAGATTTCTAATCTTCTCGCACCTCGGTCCCACTAACCTCAGCGGCCAGACACTAACGGGAACAGGGAGCAGGCCGGAGAGAGCAGACTGAAGCCGTGCCACCTCCTTTTTGACATGCCGTGGGCGTATCTTATAAAGGTCTCAGAAATTCTAATTTACGTCACCCCATAACGTCTGGGGTCAACGCAGCACACCGCAGTTTTACAGCTCCATTAGCATGAGAGCACAGGAGCTGCAGGCATTTCTACACAGTGATCTATAGAGAATTCTGTCCTTCATTCCATCCGTCCATCCATCCATGCCAGTCTGGGTCAGGGTTAGGCCAGGAGCCCATCTTGACAGCACAGGGCATAAATCTGGGGTACACCCTGGACGGGACGCCAGTCCATTGAATGGTATGTGCACACACACAGGAGAAGAGGCTTCAGTGAGGACTGTCACAGCTGAAAGACCAGGTGAGGTCATCGGCTGTTCAGAGATGGCAGATAGCAGCTTGTAGGCCTACTGCCAAGACTATCTGCCCAGATCCTGGGAGTCTGCTGGCTTCAGCTTCTGGGTGACTGTTAGTCAAGCCTGACTGGCCTGTAATGTAATCCTGACTGAGCCACCGCCCGCTGCTGAAGTCTACAGAAAAAAACCTTAACTTGATTTGGTTCATTCTCAAAGAAACAATGTTGTTTAAGTGGAGGCCAACTTAAGCAATTGATCATGTCTGCTAAAAAATAATCGGATTATACATTTGAATGCACTGTCAGAATTGAATCAACAGGTTAATCGAGCCTGACAGGCAAAGGAAGGCAATGGGAGGGCCAAAGACAACGAGAGAGTGGGGGGGTACACTGACAAATAACCGGCACACACACCACAGAACTGGGATTGGGGAACTGGAATCTGCTGCCTTGTGGTGCGAGAGAGTGATGAGTTACAACATTTAGAAAAATTCGTGCTGAATCCTGGTCGGTGTTCACTGAGCTGATTGCGGAGGAAATTGCCTTCATGGGGACAAGTCAGGTCGAGGAGGGTACCATGTAACTGACACCCCCATGGAGACTGGAAGGTAGGCCAGTCACCAAATGAGAGCCATGTGTGTGACCTCTGACCTGACACCGACATCCCAATGTCGCCCTAAAGAATCGCTTCCAGCTGCCTGGAGGTCTGGTGGGAGCTATGGGGAGGGGGGAGGGTATTCAGCAGGGTAGCAGGTATGAAAGAGATGTTATTCCTGCTCATTCGCTTTAACACGACTCCCAACTGTACGCTCCAAACCAAAAGTTTCATGGCCGCCTGGTGGCTCTCATTAACAGACACGAAGGCGGCAGTCATACCAGAAGGCACCGAAACCGGGAGACACGGTCAAGTAACCCTACCTGAGAGGTCTCTGTTGACGCCCAGGGCTAGGCCATCCTTGACCCAAAGCACGATGCCATGGTAGCCGGGAATGGAGCAGGGCAGGGTGACCGGCTGGCCGGCCACCACCACAAGGTCGTGCGGCTGCTGAGTGAAAACCGCACACCACCCTGGGGAGAAGGAGGACAAGAGGAGTGGGTTAAAGCGACAGGAACCACAGGGTACTTGCCATGGTGTTTCCACTGCAAGAAGGGGGTGGTCCAAAACGTCATGTGCTTCACCAGCTGCTCATTAAGGATTATTAACGTCACATGGTCAAGTCATGTGACTTTCCATCGCCGGTACCTGCGATTAATCCCACACAAGTTAAACTCAGGTCAGGATTAGCGTTTATGGAGAACGCAAATCTGAAACGAGGAGACTTCCAGAGTGTGACGTTTCCTGGAATGGAACACAGCGGTGGCCACCTGCGTACGGAGTCTCACATGTCACGTCGCCGTTTGGAAGTGACGCCCACGGTTCTTGTTTTGGAGAAGTGGGTGGGAGGGTGGTACCCTTTACATGGGTCAGTCTCCTTTCACCACCTCGTCAGTCACATTCGTTACCCCTGGTTACTGAGAACGTGTAACAGAACCTGAGGCTGATTCAGGAAATCTCTGTGGGGGGCTTCAAGAGAGGAGTGGGGGGACGGTAATGGTGAGCAGGAACAGGCAAAAGTGTGGTTCATTACGCGCCTATCTTTCGGCGCGTTCCCGTCCCAAGAATTACACGGAAATTGGTCTTTTAATACATCTCGCTGCATGCTTTGTTTCGATTATGTGGCTTGCATAATGTTAGGAGGTAATCAGCCCACTTATAATAACAAACAAGAATCGCAGACTTTTTTTTCACCCATCTTCTCTGACGCAAACTCGATTTTCTTCTTAAATCCTGAGGTTTTGCGGCATAACAATGAAACGAGCTTCCTTCGAGCATTGCATCAGTCATTTATTTTTCGGCGAGAGCTGACGGCGTTTTAACAAGCAGATTGTTTTTCGGTCCCCAAGGGGGTGCTTTCGTGCCTTTAAATGTATATGAAGACGTGTTAAACAAACACAGCACTTGGATCAGCCTCCCAATTCCACCCCCTGTATGAAGCAGGTGAATGTCCTGATGGCATTAAGTGACCGTTTTTTTATTTCTCAGGTCTCGTGTGCCAAACAAGGCCATACCATGTGACCCCCTTTGAACCACTCCTATTGGCTATGATGAGGAAGGTGGAAGTAGACAAGTTGCAAGACACATGAGATGAAATTTGAGAAGCGATATTTCAAAGCCAAAGGCCTGGTTTATCCTGCATCCTGTTAGTTGGTTGTCTGGGCTGTGTTGAGTTAAACTAACCATTTTCCAGCACTCCATTCTGCAGTCCATAGATTTACATCAAAAGGATGGAGTCATGTGATCTGAGACGGACAGGCCACAGTCTGTGTCCTGTGTGACCACTGAAGTGGGAGCCCTAGCATGCCCCCACCTACCCTCCTGTAGGTCACCCAGACAGTGGAACGGCAGGAGTGTGAATGGGTGGGGGGGTGGTGGTGGTAGTGTTTATTAGTCACCTAGCAAGGACAGGGAGGGGGGGTCAGGAAGGTCACGTCTGCCATCTCTCCCTTTCCACTTCAGAGAGCCCTAATCGATGGTGCTGGCTTGTCCTCACCTGCGGCAGACTTCATCCAAGCGTGACAGTCACCCATGTGAGAAAAAAAAAAACTACCCTTTTATTTAGAGGCCTGAAAACTCAAAGGTGATCAAAAAGTCAGAGAGGGAACAGGAAGAATACCACACAAAACAAACAAAATAACAACAAATCGGCAGCACAATAACCAACTATGCTGACCACAGGCGTGACCTTTGCGACTCCCTGTGACATAGCTGTCCGGTTACAGGCCCAGCGAGAAGATTCACTCTTCCTCCGGCCTCGCGGACGTTAATATCATGTGGTATCTCCGTTTTAAGCTGACTAGCGCTAATGGAGACAAGGAGATAGAGAAATAGCGTGGCAGACAGCGAGCTCGGCTGGGGTATCAGCGATTGGCTGAATGCTGTGTTCAAGCCAGGGGGAGTGTACACGATTGGTGCTCATGTTTCTCTGACCGGGTCTTATTAGCTAAATACATAATGAATACCAACCTGGAGGAGCTTCGGGGCCTCCAGGATGCGCATGGGTTTCTGCAGAACCACCGTGCGTATGTGACCGCCCTCCCGACCAGTTTGTGAGTTTGAGAGCGTTTCTCACACGGTCAGACTCCACGGAAACCCGGCAGTACCCATCAGGCCTTGGGAAGAAAGACAAATAACTCGGCTTGTCCCGCTCATTATGCGATTCTGCCATCCCGCAGGCTGTCTCTGCTCCTCTGGCTGGGGTCCATTGGGAGACACCCCCCCCAAACATGCATAGGCCCTCATCCAGGGGAGAACACAGTGGGGGAGGCACTACTCTTCATCCAGCCGGCGGTCACCCTCAGCGGTCGGTCTGACCGCTGTGTGACCGCGGCAATAATGGCTGGCAGAGGGCCAGAGGAGCCAGGTGTGCAGCTGGCTGATTGGTCACCTGCCTGGTGTCTCTGACAGAAAATCCATCCCACGCGAGATGGAGTTTATCGTCACTCACTTTACTTCCTGAGCAGAGACCCCTCCAGTGAGGCTAAATACATTTAATCCCTAATTTTACGCTTCTCCATATTTGCACAGACGGATGTGTCTACAAGCAGCCAGAGATTTACTCAGTTTACCCAAAGCACAAATCCCTAGATCAGGAAGAGAACCCTCACCCTACCAGAGAGCACAGGTCCGCAGAGCAGGCAGAGAACCCTCACCCTAACAGAGAGCACAGGTCCCCAGATCAGGCAGAGAAACCTCACCCTACCAGAGAGCACAGGTCCCCAGATCAGGAAGAGAACCCTCACCCTACCAGAGAGCACAGGTCCGTAGAGCAGGCAGAGAACCCTCACCCTACCAGAGAGCACAGGTCCGCAGAGCAGGCAGAGAACCCTCACCCTACCAGAGAGCACAGGTCCCCAGAGCAGGCAGAGAACCCCCAACCTAACAGAGAGCACAGGTCTCCAGAGCAGGCAGACAACCCTCACTCTAACAGAAAGCACAGGTCCCCAGACAATAATCCCAATATTGATGTTGTTCCTGTGTCAGGCTGAGCACTGCCTCTGAAGAGAACCCTGCTTCTGGACCCTCATAGTGCAACACCACCCTTACCTTTAGTTATACAGTCATTTTATAGCTCATTCATTTCAGGAAACGCAATGTGGGTTCACCATTTCCACAGCTTCATATTTTACTAAAGTAATTCAGGTTAAGGGTGTTTGGGGGTGCAGACTGAGACCTTGCCTGCTGCTTGATTCCCCCTTCATAGCTCCATGAAGACTCAGGCAGGCTGTAACTTTGAAATGGACTCTGTTTTGCCGACAGCGCCATCTCTTGGATGCTAGGCACAGTAACCACCGGAGGCAGAGTAGGTGAAACGGTCACCTTTTGTAGACACAACCTGAATGGAGAAAGCAGAACATTGATCCCCTAATGGTTCATCTGGGCATATCGACCATTAATCCATGACCCAGGACTGGGGAAATGAGATCTGCCTGCTGGGGTGGCACGTTGTCGCCGTCAGTCTGCACTTTGTACCATTTTGTGATTTACTTTGGGGGGGGGGGGGTGTCATTCTCCACTTCCACAGTCTGGCCAAGTTTGAGAACTTTTGGCATGTGAAGACTAGAGAATCACCAGGCAAATGCATGCAATTAAACATGCGATTATGTAGCTGAAACTTCAAATACTAGCCCCAATTGTAAAATGGCAACATTCTGCCATGTTTAATAACACAATAAAAATGAAAATACAGATTAAATATGATTTCAAAAGTATAAAACTCATATTAGAGAACATATTTCCCAAATTACCGTTTCTCCAACCCAATTTCCTGTCACGCAGAGATTTGTTCTCTTCTCAGCGTTGGCGCGGCTTCCTGTTTGCAGCCGCATGACAATAAAAACAAACGTTATCATTTTCCCCTACTCTCCAGACAGAGCAAAAGAGAAACTTCAAGAAGTCCCTCGTGAAAGTGCGATAATGAGGATTTTAATTGCGGTTAAGGGATGCGTTAAAAATGAAACCCGAACCTGTAGCGAACCGACGCGGCACGTGGCGAGTCCCGGGACCCCATGCGGAGGCGACCATGGGCGAAGCTGCAATCTGTCAGGCCTTGTCCGGCGGTGTTTGGGAAGATAGCACATCGATATGGCGTTAATGTTGCTTCTGAAAGTGACGCATGTGTACTGGGGTCACCCTCTGCTGAGTCTAATGATTACAGTATCGATGCCGGTGTTTGCTCAGCTTCAAAATACTGTTGACTAAGAATGTTAATCTTCTTTAAAGGAACTCCAATGACTAGAAGACACATTTGTCTAGATATAATATTCCCATTAAGTATTGAATGAAATTCCTAACAGAACACGGTCCATCTAATTCAAACGTTCTTTATTACGACACATCACAGGCTGTAAAGGTCCACAAGCCGTTACCTTCTGTGGTGTTGATACTCTTGAGCCAGCTATGGGAAAGGGGCTGCTATCATACCATTCTCAAGTGTACTGCATTTATCATTATTTCTAATTAAAATTAGGTATTTAACCAGGCATCCCAAGTGCCTCACTAAAGGGTACAACAGCATGACCCTCCTGGGATATGAACCTTTTCTGGCCTTTACTGATAATTTGCTACTTGTCACCCAGCTTTAATAGCTTCAGTAAACCTCCAGCTGCACAGAGGAAAGAAAATGCACAAATAATAAAAGCGTTCAATCATTGTGGATGAGGTTAACCGTGAATCCTCACAGTCAGCACAGGACCAACCCAGAGAGGATGCCATTATGTCTCTGGGGACACATCCATTCACTACTAGCACCTTAAAGACAGCATATAGCCCAACTAAACTCCTTTGGGAGGAAACTGGAGTGCTTGCAGGAAACCCATGCAACACAGGGAGACCATGCAAACTCCACACACTCAGAGAGTAGGGGTGGGATTCGACCCCCATATCCTGGAGGTGGGAGTGCTACCCACAGAGCCTCAGTGTCGATTATGCGGTAAGCAGACATAATCATTTTGAAAATAAAAAGGTTTGGGGGTTTAGTCCTTTGTCTGCTGGGGATAAAGAGAAATGTTTTTCCACCGATGCAGTAAGTGGGAAAAGAGGACTGAGTGTTTTCTGCGGAAAATCGTGTGAGCGATTAAACGGTAAGAAGCACTCTCAGTTTCCCCTCATCATGGGCTGTCCCCCCCCACATGCCATTTGGGGATCCGGGAGAACGGGTCACTAAGCAGAAACATTTGGAAGGATCTACTCGCGCCGTTTGGAGGCTTGACCCATTTTTCCTCCTGCTCCCCGTCGTGATGTTTGCATATCGATTGATAATTGTAATCCGTAGCCCAGGGATCAGCCACCCCGTCTGTGCGGAGAGGGAACAGTGAGAGTGTGAGACAGGCGGGAGGAGGCAGCGTCACCGAGCAATTCCCCGACGTGCCAGAAATGCCGAGAGCGCGAGTAAGTTTGAAATTCCACTTTGGAGTTTGGGCGAGGTGGCTGGGTGATTTACGATTAATGCCTTCAGAAATGGATGGAAACGCAATTAGCTCAGACTCCCCCCCTCCGCCCCATGTTTAATGAAGAGTGGTATCATTGCATGCTGTGGATGGAAGAGATTCTATTACCTTTGATGCAGTTTTTCTGATTTATTTATTAGAAACTGCAGTCCATAATGTCATCTACAGATTTCAAGGTTTTTTTTTTTTTTGGCTATTTCTGAAGTTTGAAATATGTGAAATTGCTGAAGCTTTTGTTCTAGTCTTCATTTTATTTGTTCTAATTTTGCTCAGTAACCATAATGAATATTTATAAAAGGACTGAGACTAAGGTAACAAGCACTTCAATGGCTATGCTTCCTGCTGTTTTGTATAAGAACATACTCAATTCACTGGCCGCCTTCACAACCTTGATCGCTAAAAACACAAGGAACCAATGTGACATGGACACGTGGGAGAAGGAATCTTTTTAGCAGCGACACCCCCCAGGAGCGCCGATAGCAGCATGGTGTCGTCGCTCAGGCTGAATCGACAGCATGCGATGGCGGATTGAAGTTGGGCTCATCACGCGTCGAGAGCGGTAGCGATTTGATGATGTCATTTACCCCCAGACACTGCCTGCCTCCCCACCATTCACCGTGGCGATGTTTGATGAAAGAGACCTGTAATCAAAACATTAGTCTCTCGCTTGCTCTCTCTCTCTCTGGGATCAGAGCAAGAGCACCTGATACAGGAGCACCGACAGGCTCGACTGCCCGATAATTACGGTTTATCCGACCTAAGCGGATGGGGAGCCGCCTTCTCGAGACCAGCGTCCGCCTGGTCTCCAGCACGGACCCCATGCTCCGCCCGTCATTTCGATGAGCTCAGCACTCCTTCCCGTTCATGCCACATCACCCCATGTTGGCTCTCACCATGGCCGGTCGGCATCCGTTTGTCAAAAGTAAGTCTAAATGCAAATGCAGGGCGATCCATCAGCAGTGGGCCGCGGTTTTGTGGCCTGTTCTAGGATGGATTTCTGTGTAGAACCAGAGAGAGAGAGAGACAGAAAGTACCTTTTTTAACCTGCTACATTATGTTACATTATTCAGCTGTACAGTGGACAGTTTAACCCAGAATGACAGCTACAAACTCTGTCCCTTTATACATGTAAATATTATTGGTATAGTGATACAGGGCAAGGGTAGAACAGCTACATTTAAAACAGCTCTTCAGCCGCTACGCCACCTGTTGTAAATACCAAATATTTTTCTGTATATCCTGCTGCAATATGAGAATGTGGGCCAGAGTCCTGGGCCTGCTAATTCCTCACAACCACCACCCAATTGAATTTGGAGCTGAAGTTAAAGTGATTTCATGGAATCCCATGGGTAGACATGTAAACCCGTGAACACGTCATGGCGGGCTGGCCCCATCCCGCATCCCACACAGCGTCACTGATCCATGGCATGACGGACCTGTCGGAAGTCTCAGAGGGGCCCAGAATCTGTCGAACGAGGCATCTGGGTCTCTCCTGCAGCCCCCGGCTGTCCATAGGCCTTCTTTCACGCGATGCTGGGTTCGGTCTCCCCACACATTACTCTGTTCTCGCCTGTCTAATTATGCTTCTGTCTGTTTAGCCTAATTTTTTTCATCAAAACAGAGGAGCACCCTCCTCGCACGCCCACCTAAACCTCAACATTCCCACTGCAGTCCATTCATTTCCTGCTGCATCATCAGTAGTGGGGGGCGGGGCTCGGCACGTTAAGATGGGGCTGCATTTTCGGACCACCGATAGCAGTGTGACGGTGCACAAAATAGCATGAGGCTCCTGTCTTATTAACACCGGTGACTCCCCCACGCAGTCGAGGCCAACAAAACTCTGATGGAGTTAATTACGGGAGGGCGGTGCGGCATCAGCAGGTGGGACCATGCGACACTCAGCTCAGTTTCAGAATGTCTACGATTTAATGTCCGCACCCCAGGATCTGGAGCATGAGCCTGAGATGCGGTACCTTGAGGACTGCATGTGCTCCATCGTTCCCGCGGCCTGTTTCCGTTAATTACGCAATTAGCCCAGCAGTTTCAGTGTTTCTCCGTGTTTTTTCCAACCAGAATGTACTGAGGCTGTACGTGATAATTATAGACAAGAACCCATCCTTCACTGCGGATTTTTCTGGGGAAATGCAGAGCTTATGCAGAAGCAATTGACGAGAACAATTAAGAAGCAATCAAGCCACGTGAATCACTCACAAATTAATCACATGTCCTGTGACCTGGTTACCTTTACAAAATCTGTGCTAATTGGGGTGGGGTTTGAGGTCCTGTCCAGGTCTGACCAGAACCCTATTGGTCGGCGGATCAGCAAAAACTCCCTGCAACAGAACCTCCCCGAAACTCCTCCTTGTCTATCGCTGAGTGTCAATCCCAGCCCGGCTCCAACCATATTTGCCGACCAGCCCCTCGTCGGGCTCCCGCTCACACCCTCACTTCACCCAGAACTTTTATTTCCCCCAGGTAGGAAAATTACCACCGGCGGGCATCCGAGAGCGAAGCCTCTCCAGTCAAATTAACGTCGCTAATCTGGAGCATAAAGGTCAGATCGGGGAGGATTATAACATGTGGCGTCGAGCTGCTAGCCTGACCTTATCACAGCTAATCCCCGAAGAGGGAGGGCCTCTATCCCATCAATGCCTTGACCCCGTCCGGCCAAGCACCCTCCTCTCTGTGGCCGCCTTCACACCAAAGATATGCTCCCCTTCGTTAAACCTCACCGAGCACATAAAATACCCCATTAGAGCCTTTACACTCGTGCGCAGAGAGAAGTGTCCACGATAAATTAACGCGAGCCGCGGCTGCTGGCTGGGGAAGTAGGTCGTATTTTGTGCCGGCTGGGGAGCGGTTCTTCTAACCCGAGGTCCACTCGAAGACTCCAGCCAAATGCCCCCTGTCACCTGCCCTGCTGTTTTCCAGAGAAGCTTGTTTGTTTTATAACTTGATCCCTCGTAACAGGCTCTTGTTAAAGCCGGACTGAGCAGGCCGGAGAGTAAAAACTTAAAAAAAAGAAAATAATAAAATAATGAAACACCATATCAACAGCTGTGACAGCTCGAGTCAATTAGCGGCCGGGTGTAACCTTTTCCATGGCCTGGCTCAGTCGAGGTTGTTCGGTGCACGAGTCCATTATGGATAATGATGTCCGCTTAGAGGAAAGTCGGGACTTGGGCCTCTGGTACTGAAGTCATCCCTCTTCGGTTTGCACGAGTGGCAGTTTAAAGGGCGCCCATTTGATTGCCAGTCGGCCCTTCCGAGAACATATCGTGCCATGGATGAGTGCCGGCGACACCTCGAAGGCGTGCAGATGTCGTGAATGCGGCCAGAAGCCATCGAGGGCTCCGGGAGGATCACCATGTATTTCGATAAGGCTGCTTTAAAGGCACAGATTACAGTTTTTCAGAGCCTGTGCTCCAGGCCTTGGCTCCGGGTGTCAGATAAGCCTGGGAACGTCCAGGGCAGGAGGCCTGAAGCCATAGCAGGGCACATATAGAGACTGTATAGAACATTCTTAAAAGAAAACCCAAACGCATCTCTTCAGCTGGATCTGCCTCTTGTCATCTCGGCTGACCTTCTTTAAGTAAAAAGTCTTTAAAGGTGTCAGCTGAGGAGGGCTGAGTCTTAGCAATGTTTGTTCCAAAGTGCGACTCAGTCGGCAGCAGCCCATCGGAAGTGCGCATGACCTCATTCTCGGGTGGCCCACCCAGACCCCCCCTCCCCGGACATCTCACGGTATGACAGCAGGTTTGGGCACGTACACACACACGTATACCCACATCTGGGAAGGGGGAGCGGGTGTCTCATCAGTGTCAGCTCTCGCCAAATACAACCATCTGGAAGGGAAGTCAGGGATGACGACCTGACAAGTGTTTGGGGACCTGGACTGGTGAAGGAAAACCATTCAAGTCTCAGACGGAGCACCTGTTAAATGCTAATTATGTAATATAAGCAGCTACTGTTCTAGTAATTATGTAATATATAATAGAGAGCACGGTTGCTGTGAAACATTCCCAGCATGCACCTTGTCCACACTCTTGTCCCGTTTTGCTTCAGCCGCAGAGAGCCTCGGCCGTCTCCCAAGTCAGCCTCAACGGTCCACGCGAAGTAAAGTGCAAGTCTGACGACTTGAGATGATAAAACTGGATCGAAGAAACTGGACGCGATGCCACAGCAGCCGCCCGAGTTTTGGGTGCGACCCGACTGAATATCAGCCGTGCCTTTACACGGTGGGGGGAGTGGGCCTGAATTGCGGAAGAGTGAGATTAGTTTAGTGCGCCAGTCTCTGCAAAAGGAGATGCGAGACGGCTCACCTTGCGCGGCTCTCACTCATCTGAGTGGAACTCTCGTTATCCTACTGCGGAGCTCGCTAAGCTTCCTCGCTAAGATTTATTTATTTTTACCTAAGCCGCCATGTAAAAGTGCCCCCTAGACCCTCGCCAAACTCTTTTTGATGACGAGACTCTTCCCTCGGAAGGTTATCCCCCCCGCCCAGTCGGCCAGCCAGATTTGGAATGTTTTCAGAGCCTCGAGACGAACCGTGGGTAGGTGGAGCCGGCGGTGTTTATCATCGAGAGAGCGGAGATCCGTTTCACGTTTTAATCAGACGTCTCAGCTGGCGATGCGCGCCGGTGTCCTGCAAAGAGAAAGAGACGCGGAAGACGAGGGCTAGGGTGTGGGAGCGGCTGTTGATAGGCACGCGACGTGTCTGTCGATACCCTGTGCGCGTTCCGGCAACACGAGGCATTTTCCCCGCTGCTGGAACCGTATGGTTATGGAATCGCTGTTTTATTAACATGATTTCTCTCCTGCTGCAGGCTGCAAGCTGAGTCAGCCGTGTGAGATCTGCCCAGGGCTATCAAACAGAACACTGAGGTCTCTGTGTATACTAGCTTCATTGTTGCTGGCAGCCCACCCTCACTTGCATAATCCGACCCTGCCGGGTCTAACCGGATCTCTGTTTTGGCTTTCAAGTAACCCAGAGAGACCACGAAGGAGCCTGCAGCCATGCCTGTGCCACGACCCGGATTCGTGACTTGAGCTCCATTTCCTGCTTTGTTTCCTCAGTATGAGCGGCTCACCTTCCTGCTAGCATGCCCATGGGGGGGTAGGCGGCCAGTTGACCTCGAAGCCCCGAAGGTTTTCTTTTTTTCCCCTCCTTGTTTGAGGACTTTTTGGTTCCTCTCCTCAGTTGCCTTCTGGCATTTTTCCTTTTTCATGAAAGTATATTATAATTACCGCACACCTTGGGGAAACTGTGTTGTGAAAGGCGCTATAAAAATAAATTGAGCTCAGTTAAGCCGGTCGGCATGTCCATAAGGAATGGCACACCTTTGGGTGGGAACTCAGTCGTCGACCCGTCTCTCTCCCCATTTGTCTCAGTTGACGTATTTTAAATAAAACTAGGCAAAAACTGACCTTCTTGTGCTACTGTTCAGGTGAGAAAGGTCTGAAACAGATGAAAATTAATGAGCTTGTCCAAAGGCTTGCCACTGCACACGTGGTATGAATTGGTCCACACAAAGGGGACTAGACTCAAAAGCAGGGAAAGACTTGGCAGCCATTTGAGAATCAAACTGCAGTATTGATAGCAACACGGCAGAAGAGGGAAAGGTGACACATAGTAAATTTCGAGTTGTCTTAGTGGTGTGCCTTGGGGAACACCGTCTGATAGCTCGGTGTCTGGACCATGCTAAAAATGAGGCATGACTGTGCTACACACTGATTTTGCGAGAGTCGAAAGAAAAGTAAAACTGCAAGCTGGTTTGGATAAAAACATCTTCTGAAGTTGGACATTGAGAGTCTTTTATTGGAAAACTCCGCATGATTGATAGCCAGTCCAGCCAAACAAATGTCTCAGATACTTTTTGATTAAAGTTGAATCAGCTGAATAAAGCTGATTGGCCTGAAGGGATATACTAATAAATGGAAGTTGATTTTTTCGCCTGATGCCTTTAGAAGAGAACCATTTATTTTTTTGACAGTTCATCCCATGTAATAAGTGAAGTATTAACTTCACAGTAAAAGTCTTTTGGGGGAAAAAAAAAATTGGTAAATGCCAGAGCAGACAGGTTACTTTTTGTCTCCGGAAAGGTACCAATATATCAATGCAAAAGGCTTTTTCGCACCTTGAGAATAATTTAACAATCTGTTTCTTCAGTCCACAATGAATCAGTGCTCTGAAATATTAGTGTGGAGGGCTTTTTATGTATTCAATCCTGATTCTCCCTGTGAGTAAAGGATTCTTTTGAGATCCACAGATGTGACTATTTACCATTTCCACAACATTTACAACTCAATTTAGCTCTCGAATGTTCACAGAGCAGTGTAATTTAACATTGTTAACAGCTGTTTAATATTTCCGAAAACTGGGACCTGAGCACGCTCCGGAAAGCCTGAGCCGTCGCTGCGGAAATATTTTATTTATGTCTAGCATAACGGACAGAGGAATCGGTCAACATATTGTTAGGTCAATTCCTACACAGGTCATGCGCAAAGAATCGGAAAATGCTAAGCAGGCAGATGGATGGAAATCATTAATGACAAACTGAAACAGATCTTATCGGATTCACAAATGGAAAAAAGGCTAGCCTCCTAAGGACCATCAGGCCTTGGGGGGTGGGGAAGAGACATGGGAAAGAAATAAATCAGAAATCAACTTCAGGCAGGTGATATATCAATGTGATGAATATCAAACTAAACGTGCAGTGAATACACAGCTGGTGACTGGGAAGTAAACATTAAGCATTATTTGTGATTGGAGGCACCTATGAAGCGGACGCGCTAATCTGCATTAGCATTACGGCTGAGGCACGTCCCGTCAGGGAGTTCTGACCACAGATGCTACTGGTGCATCTTCTCTTCACACGCCGTCCGCCTCAAAGTCCCGGCCCATCACCCTGTCCCCCCAGATCTATGGTCTCATCCCTACACCTGCCTGCCAGCCGCTGAAAAGTCACACATGTATGTAACCCCCCCCCCCCGTTCCATTTACACCCCCGCTGACCTTCTTTCCGGCTGGACGGCTTGTTCGCACAATTAACAGAAGCCGTTCAGACGGGGATTGGGGTTTCTATGCATTCCCCTTGTTTTCATTGATGTAACTGGTGGTACGGTATAAAAGACTGAATCAATCATAATGGTTGTCTAACCTTGAGCTTAAAGTCCTGTTCCTTATGTGTACATTGTGGATTTATTTTACAGCAAAGCACTTTTAACAAACTGGTGAAGAGCTGAGCGTGCCTTTGCACCCCGTCTTTATGCGGGGACTGCGGTATGCACATCTTACTTCTGACAGAGCGTATTTGTGCATTAAGTTCATTCAGGCAAAACAGAGGCTCACTTCTGTCTAAGCACGTGTATACGTTTTGGGGAGATACATGACATGGCCAACCCCCCACCCATCTTTGCTTGAATGCTTCGTGAGATTAAATTAAACCAAAAACCCAGAGTCAGGCAGAGAACTGTCAAATTCACAGACTTTGAGGAGGAAACCACAATGGTTCTCCGAGCAAATACGACAGCCAGGAGGCACACGGGGCCTGAGGTCACGTGGTGGGTGACCGTGACCTTCTGCTTGACATTTCCACCCCACGATGTGGCTGAATGCGCATCTTTCTACTCACTATCTATATATGGAGGTCTGTATTTTGCACATAAACCTTGTAACTTGGACCTACATGGTTAGGTGACACTGCCACACAGATGAAACAGGAGGACTTGTATAAACTAAGTTACAGATTTTGAGGCAGGACCATGCTGTTGTACCCTTGGTTGGGGTCCATTAATCTTAGGAAAACCCATTGAACCTCAGGTGAGGGCAGCTCTCTTCCAGCCTTGCTATTGACCTTGACCCACAGTCTGGTGACCAGTTTCTCCACCTACCCAGACGGCCTGGCTGAAACATTTCAGTCTCTCAGACAGGACAGAACTCAATTTTCCCTGATGTCGAGCAGTCAATATCTCTCTCTCTCTCTCTCATTCATGCCTTTACACTCTTTCCCTTGGCACTGACATCCGGACAGAACGAGACGCTGCA
>JAACJT020000080.1:502104-532700 GCA_009936485.2 Gymnarchus niloticus
ACATTTCAGTCTCTCAGACAGGACAGAACTCAATTTTCCCTGATGTCGAGCAGTCAATATCTCTCTCTCTCTCTCTCTCTCTCTCTCTCATTCATGCCTTTACACTCTTTCCCTTGGCACTGACATCCGGACAGAACGAGACGCTGCAGTGAAAACCCTTTGTGGATGAAAGAAAAAGATGAAGGAGTCATGGTTGCATTTTAGTGAGCGGCACGCCGCTCTTCACCATACAGACGGTAGGCAATGAGGACAGGAGGAGTGAAAGATCGCAGTAAAACTAAAGATGATCATAACAAAACGATCAGCATGGAAAAAGCTGAGGGAAAGACCTGCTGCCATGACAGATGGGCTGAAAGCCTTTGGAGGGCGGCCCTTCATCTTGGACAGGGACAGCGGGGGGCATGCCCTCTTTAACTCCACCCCCTCCCCAATTGAGCATGACAGCTCACGCACAGTCCTTTTATGGTTAACGTGTCAGTGGCAGAGGGCACGGCCAGGCTGGTGAGAGGTCAGGTTCAAGAGTGGCCAAATCTGCAGGTGGCCACGTGGTCCTACGTACAGGTTAGTCCGCCATGCTTGGCTCTCAGTAGGGGTAGTCTGTGGTGAGCGCATTTAAAGACTAAGAAAAAAATCCCAGCAGAACACAGCAGAGGTCAATTTGAATTCATCTGTTCATAGTGCACCGCCCGCCCCTGCATGTTTGAGTTTTTAAAGCTCCCCGGTAAAGTTGCCTGGTGGTTCACCGGGGCTGTGCATCGCCTGGGGCGGTGAGTCCGACTGGGAAGGGTGGGGGCTGGAGTGGAGTGCGGCTGGGGGTGCCTGCTCCCTGCTCGGCACAGTGACAAAGAGCAAAGCGTTAGAAAGTGGAAAATGAGAGAGCGAGGAATACAAGAGAGATAAAATCTAAAAACATTAAAAAAAATAATAAGCTCTTAATATTGTGTTGGGAGTTTTAATATGACTGAATAAAACAGCTGGGTGTCACTTTTTTGCCACTGATGACTTGTTGATGATAATCCTCCTTTAGCATTCCATGTATGCCCTGTGGCTGGACAATCTGAAACAGTTGTTTATTTGCAAGTGAGATTAACGCTCGGTCTTGAACGTCTCCGGTTCAATAACGCAACTCCTACCACTGCCCGACGGGGGCACTGCTACCCTCACTAGATTCGTGGTGTGGACACTGCTGGCACTTGCGCGCTCCTTCATCTTCTGTCCAAAATGGCCGACTGACAGAGGCGATGAACAAGCGAACGGACAGAGAAAGCAGGGCGGTGCATCGGGAGCTAACCGGGCTAACAGGCTAACAAAGCAACGCATATGGAAAATCTTAGTGAAAAGGACAGTGACACGGCAAGAGCAAAGAAGGCAGGGTGTCATGAGGTGGGGGAGTGGGCGTGATGACTTTTCAGAACTGGGGCGTTTCACGGTGGCAGTGCTGGTGTCACTCCTTATGGACTGGCGGTAGGTGAAACCGTAATTGTTAAGGGCAGGGTGTTGTAGAAGGATAAGCCCATAACCTAAACGAAAATGCTGTAATGTCAAGGCCAACCCCATAACCAGAAGGCTGAGCCCATAACCTAGACGAAAATCCTGTAACGTCAAGGTTAACCCCGTAACCTGAAGGATAAGCCCATAACCTAAACAAAAATGCTGTAACGTCAAGGCCAACCCTATAACCAGAAGACTGAGCCCATAACCTAGACAAAAATCCTGTAATGTCAAGGTTAACTCCATAACCTGATGGCTAAGCCCTTAATCTCAATGCTAACCTTATTACCTCAAGGCTTACCCTGTAAGTTGAAGTCTAACCTTGTAATCTCATGGCTAACCCTGTAACATGAATACCATGCATAGCTCAAAACAGAATGTTTAATGTGCTACTTTTTATTTATAATGATTGATGTTTATATCCAAACTGACAAGTTTTACAAGTATGAATCTTCATAGCTCTTACAATAGGGCTCCTCCTGGTGACTAAAGCTTGCTGCCTTCTGGTTTTTGCTCCTAGCCATGAGGCTACCTAATGATAGCCAATCTCAATTTCAGTTCTGCTTGATACGGCCTCAGGGTATTGAGATCATTCTGTTGAGGCTCGCAGTGTCAGGGCCACTCCTGACCATCACAACAGCCCAGGTCCCAAGGTCCTTGATACTCTGAAGCAAACACGGACCTGTTGACCACGTTAGTCTCAACCGCATAGACTACTGTTTGAGGGAACCACAGCAGGATTGTGCAAAAATGAAGATTTTTATATCTTACCAGGTTCTCCTGTGCTCAAGCTCTTAAAGGACGCAGACTCAGAAGTAAAAGGTTTCTGGTTCGAATCCCAGGGGGACATACTCTGAATCTCTCCTGTAGAGGTGATTCTAATAGATAGCTAAAAGATGCTAATTTTTATAAATGAAAGCTGAACTGAATAATCGGGATACACTTTGTGCACTGGCTAGGGGCTCCATAAAGCAGGACTCCCAACAGGAAATAGTACGTACTGTTCTTCCATAGTCTCAGTTTATTATACAGATAGTTCAAGCTGCCTAACCGCTTGCTCAGGACAATGAAGGAAATGTGACTCCAAAGATCAGTCTCTTTACGGCATACGACCGTTTGATGACTGTGGCCCATAAGCTGTATGAATATTAGGCAGGCACCAGGGATCACAGCATTGACGAGCTCGTTATCTTCCGAAGATGGATTCTTAATAGGTGCTCTGAGGTCAGTGGGGGCTGGGGGGGCCCGTCGCCTCGTAACTCTCAGTGTCAGCGGTCCGCCATACCATAACGACTGTTTGATTTCAGATTGGGAGTCTCGTCGTGCCTTGACTCGCGAGAGGCCGACTCCGGGAGAAATGGACCGCTTTAATTAATTTGGTCTTAATTAGAGAGTCTGGCACTTCTCTGATCTGACGGGTTAAGCAGGCTTTGGTGACACCGGAACGAGAGCTCAGGAGGAGACGGAGTATGTCCAAGAGACAGGGAGCGTACGAGGGAGAATATCAGGCCACCAGAGTCTCTTCAAAGCTCCACACCGGCAAAGCGTCCATATTAAAAGACAAAGAAGAACGCAAACGGCGTTTTTTTTTTTTTCTTTTTTTTACCATTACTGAGGCTTTAACTAATAACAGCAGCTGTCACACGTAGAAAGTTCACCTCCCACTCGAGGTACTTCATTTACAACAAAAACCTTTAGTGTTCCCATTTATCCGGCACTCACAATAGGATCGATCCGGCTCCCGCCTCCCCGTTTCCCGCGGTGACCGGCCACCTGCCGCGTCTCGCTGCATTTCTGACAACATCGATTTCACCTCGTTGCAGTGACCTCGCGGAATATTTTAAACGCACTGTGCGTGGTTTTCACGCCCGGCACTTCGTATCAAATCTGTTTCATTCGGTTTCTGCCGAATTTGCCGGCGCTCTCACTGTCATGGTGCGCGTGAGCGCGGGAATGTGAGCCAAAGGCGCGGGAAAAGAATCGTAACGGCGGCACCCGGATGAGATTCTCCACAGAGGAGTCGGACTGGTGCATGGGACAAACGGCAACCTATTACAGCCGACCAGGAACTGCCAAAGATAATCCTTAACATAAATCAGTTTACATCTTTAACATGGCAACATGGACAACAGTGATTCGTCAGTGTCACTCTCATTCCCCAGTGTCTTCTATTTACAATGTCATGTAATAATAATAACTATAATAACATAATTCTTACTGCATCCTCTGGTTTAAACACAACGTTTTGGTAAGGAGTCAGATTGGCTAGCCACGGCTTTTGACCGATGCCCAGATGATGACCGAGGTTACATGGATCACTCCTCCACCTACCTTACCAAAGATTTCAAGGGGGAAACATGATGACCTCTTCACACAGACAAGACGCCCCTTTATAAATTTCCCCTAAGATGTTTGGCTAGAATTAAACAAACAATCAGCTAATATTACAGTAGTACAGTAATTACATAACTTTGTTATTACTCATTCTTAGACTGGTCAAAGGTGATTAGTTTTAAGCCCGGGGGGGCTTGGTTTAAAATTGTACTTAAACCTGGTTCTTGCAAAATTTTATAATGCAGAAGAACTGTGAAAGAAATATGGCTATATGAAATGAGCTTTACTAAAACTGATTACATAAGGTATCACTTTAAAAATGAATTAATTTAATAGGCTTGTCCCTCTAAGCTGATTTTTGACGGTCCCCTTTGTCTCCTGGTCTATAAAATCCCGTACATACGGGCAGTTGCCACGAGATCAAATGAAGCGATGCGTTATATATTACGATAATGGCATGCTCCATGTGGAAATCAGACCCTCAAGCTTAAGGTCCAGTGAGCATAAAGACCATCAGCAAAAAGTGGCAGGAAGGCCAAACAATACCCACTGATTGGTCGATATGTTTAAACCTGCCAGCCTGTAGTCCAATGACAAGCCAGAGAGCACAACATTGGCTAACAGGCGATTGGCAGTTAGTTACTCCAGTGTGGGTAGCAGATGATTGTGACACCTCACCCCAGATGAGCACGGCAAAGAGGATAGTGAGCCTCCGCCTGTACTGGCAACCCTGCACGTTAAGCGTTGCAGGCCACTAGCGGAGGAAATCAATGCTTCACGTCTGATCGTAAATAAACCAAAGGCACTGCAGGGCTATCGATGAAATGACAAGCCTGCGGAGAGCAGGTGGTTAATCAGAGGAATTATCACCCCAATCTTTTCTCACTGTCTGTGGAATACAAATACAGGAAGCAAGACAAAGCCGAGGCAAAGCAGAATTGTTCCCCTTTACCGCCAAGTAATTAGAGCCCTTTCCTTCAGCTCGCCGGTCACCGTGCTCGTCAGTGAGTCCCCGATCCAAAGCCTGTCGCTCTGCAGGCTTTCCTGTGTTTTTACGTTAAACATCCTCAAATAGCTTCGGAACAAGGCCAGAATTTATACGCAGGACCTGCAGCCAAAGTGCCACAATTACTATGGGAAAATTCCGCGGTGTCTGCAGTAGGATCAATCTCTTTCGTGTGGCTCTGAATTGGGGCCTATCCAATAGTTATGGTAAGAAATAAGGTGTACTGAACAGACTTTACGCCATATAAAGGAGCCACTGCAGGTTCTTAGCCTCGTGTAGCTCGTCTTAGCTCACAAAGCCGTACTCTGCAGTAAAGCCCTGTGCACCTAAGAACTGTTAAAAGCAGGCAACTGCTGTTGAGGTCTGCAGACGCTGTGCAAAGAAAGCCTGGTGCCCTTCGGGATCTGTCGATTTAGCCAAAGGCCATACACAGGCGCTATTGTCCAGTAAGTTACATTACCCCACCTGTGCAGCAGGGGGCATTGTGGTTAACGATGTGGCCAAGTGATGCCTGGAAGTGATAAACTATTGCATATCCTTTTAGCCTAAAAAGCTCTGGCTGTGTGAATGTTTAAAGTGTAAACATTTAGTCAAGCTATTTAAACATATTTACCAGATCACCTCGGGTCAAACTTTTTTATGAAATGGTATATCAGCGATGCTCCTCCAGAGACTCAAACCCACAACCTTTAAGAGAAAACCCAGGCAGTGATCTGCCAACTTATTCCATGTGAAAATGAATCATAGATAAATAGATCCTTTAACAAGGAAAAGACCCAGCCACAGTCATTTGAATAATGATTTTTTTCCCCACTCATATTTTTCAGTGAAAAGCAATTAAATTCAGACATGGGAGGCCATCGACAAACTCAAAACAATCCTCACATGCCTCTGCCCTCTCTGACACCCAGTAACATTTCATAAATGTATCAGATGGTCCTTAATGGATCGGACTTCTTTCCCTTCTGTTTTCAATGTTCTGTTCAACTCAGCTATATTAAATGTGTCAATATTATGATTAATCGAGTCATTTGGCCACGTTCAGCACTTCCTGTCTAGAACCCCAGGCCTAAATTGATCTGCTGTTTTACAAGTAATGGACTCCCTGAACTTGATTATGCTATGGTGATATTTCTGTCCCTGCAACCCCCCCCCCCGCCGAAGACAGCACAGCAGGGGCAATCAAATGGAGTGCTGACTCTTATGACGAGGTAAATTATTATACCGATGAACACCCCCCCCCCAGCGGTTGGTTAGAAAGATATTTTGAGTAAAACACTATACAGTGCTTACAGTTATAGCACCTGCCTGTGTGCCCACGAGAAATGGTTAAATTCTCTGTTCAAGGGTACAACAGAAGCAGCCTGGAAATCTCAGAATCACAGGTTTGTAAACGTCTCCTCCCTGCCAGCGGGGGCTCTCCGGCTCTGTAATTGACTGCTAGGTGTGGGTCGGCAGTGGGCGGGCCATCGGCACCCTGTCTTGGTGAGGAACCTTCCCAACACAGGCAGAAAATGATCCCCAGGCAGTGACCGAGGGAGGAGGAGGAGGAGGAGCGTCGCCCCTCAGCAACCGGGCCTGGAATTCTTTATCGAGCAGGCTGGGCATTGATCTACCGAGCGCTGCGTGAGAGGTGTTTGATCTGGGCCCTATTGCAGGTGACCACCACTGGGGCCGCCTGGTACAAGCGATGTTTCGCTTGCTGCTTTAACACCATGAATTGTTTGCGTGTCCTGCGTCCCAAACTTTTTCAAATAGTGCTTCAAATGAAACATTACCGGCCCTGCAAATAAAATTGGCCCATGTGGATTAACACCCTTCATTTTCATCTCAGACTGCTGCTTTCCGCAGCCTGTAGCTGAACTCATCTGAAGCTCAAGAGGTCACTCTTTAGGTCTCAGTCTACCGGACTCTTCTTTAATGTTTCCATTCAAACCCTGCCGTCACCACGGGAACAGCTGTCTGTGGAAACTCCCACGGGCAGTTTCCCACCTGGCGGCGGTAACCCTGTGCTTTTGCTAAGCTGTGTGGATAAGGGCTGAAATCGTCAGGTAACGAGCCACCTCAGCGATCTGCAGGGCATGCTGGGTAATCAGGTCCACGTCACGCACGTTATAGTCCATGTAGATCGTTCACCTCCTCACTCCCAAAAGGAGGTTTCTGCTGACTACTGTGTCGTGGGGGTGGTATTGAGTCCTGGCCACCTTCCAGGCACCTGAAAAGGGCGGTGCCATGAACTTATATGGTACAAGAGGAGACTTAAACCACACCCTCATTCCTAAAGATATAAATGTTAGTCGTGGTGAGTGCTGGGGAAAAAAATCACAATACTGCAATTACGCTAACCATTCAGTGGTGTGTACCTGTCACCGATTGTTAGCTGGTACAAAGCATGTGGCACCTGGCCAGGCCGCTGATAACTGCTGCTGAATTATGAATCTGACAAACACAAATACAAAATGCATCAGAGCCACTTCTTTGTGGAGAAGAGCCATGTAGTTTACCTCCTGTTTCTTGAGAGTCCTATTCTTACTGGGCTGACTCACGTAGAGGACCCATGGATTATGCAGAGATGTTACTCTCTCTCCGTGGTATCCCAGTGCACAGAAAAAAAATGGACCGATCCAGCAATCAGTCAATCAACCCATCAATAAATCAATGATTCCAAACTGATGAAGCATTGTACAATCTATCATTAATTCATCACAAAACACTCCATAGAACGTGCTTTCCAAGGGAGACTATCAGGACCTAAAAAAAACCTTTAAAATTATAAATAATCACACCGCTGGGATTGCACTGAACAAACACCTATAGGTAAAGCCTCTTTTCCTCATCGACATTAATTACCCCATGTGAGACATAAATATTTTTGCGGTGGAGAACCGTCAAAAACAGCCAGCATCTTCACACGTGGACCCCTCAGCGGTCGCTCTCTCTCACATTATTCGGAGGGCAGCCCCGTGATTTACTCGAGTCTTTTAATCCCAGGACGTTCTTCATACGGCATCGTTATCTCGGAGACCAAATAACCAGAGGAGGCGTGGAACATTAAATTACTGGATGTGGCGTCGGGCAGGACTCGACCGTGTAATGTGGACTCTCATGTTTCTCCTGTTGCCCTTTTCAGCCACTGGAGGAAACGCCGAAAGGCACGACATAATAGAGAGAGTTAGTCTATCGTAGATTAAAGCAGAGAGGGGTTTTAATAAGTGTCAGAAGAAGCCCTGACTTTCTCTTCCTCATTTAGAAATGATTTAATAGTAAATTACACCACTCAATAAATACTATGCATTTGTACATATCATTAATTATTAATATTATCACAACGTAATTTTGCCATTATCACCTTAATTCATTAGAGAGCTACCGTGAAACCGTTGGGTTCAGGACACCCAGTGAATGACACTTCCTGTGCATGGAACCGCACTTTGTGCCCAGGTCAGACGGGCTGGGAGACAGCGAGAACTGCGGGTCGGAACACACGCAAGCATTTTTGGAGCTCTCCTATACAGCGGCTGCACAGGTATGAGCTGCTTAACTGATGACCGACATTTCCATAGTATCGGTTCACTACCTCCAGGTCAAGACAGGCCATTTACAGAACTGCAGTTTGAGGGGTATTATGGGATACATCTACTCGCTGTGACTTTAATTAAAAAACAGAAGCCAAAGTGCAGAATAAATGCCTTTACCTCCAACGACTGTTGAGTTTTGAACCTGCAGCCCAATTAAATAGGAAAAGCAGCCGGACCCTTTCACGATACGAGAACTTTGTGGGATTACAGAATGTTCCAGAAAAAAGAGAAAATTGCAGGAATGGGATGGATGGGGGGGGGCAAAGGAAGCCCTGCTTTTTTGCGCGGTTTCATTCAGTCCAAGGCAGGCCCGCTGTGTTGCATGAAACGCAACAGAAGTCTGGCTTTGTGGACCTGTGGGAAGAAATGGTCAGAATGCACTCAGCGCGTGTCACCTCATGCCGGCACCGTGCTGGTTTATTGTCTCTTGTCAGCAGCCTGTTTTTTTTTTTTTTTTCTTTGAGGCCTGTGGAGATTAAAGCCTCGGCATACAGCTCAGACCTGCCATCGATCTGAACGCCCGTCTCTGAGGACCGGGGCCAGGGGGGAAGCAGCGTTCTCCACAGCAAGATTTTTTTTAATATCAGAATTTCATTCCTCTTTCTTTACAATAAAATTAGATGCATTGAGAGGTTGGCGAATGGTGGTCCTAGGTTTTAACAGCCAGAAGGAGTCTTTGTCTGAAGTACTTAACCTGGAGAATATCAGTACAAAATCCATGGATAAAGTATGAGAAGTTTAAGCCAAGTAAGTTATTTTATAAAGACCTAAAGTGGTTGTGTTTCTCTTTAAAAAAAAAAACATCAAGTCAAGCCACACAGTGAGGAAGAGGGACACAACTCTTATGATCACGTTTTTGGGAACACATGGCTGGCCATGCATTCAAAATCTGTGGCCCCCACTTCGCCGCTCCAGGGTTGCTGGCCCAGCCACCCGGGTCACCAGAGCCCCCCCCAGTGCACTAGGCATTCATGTGGAAAAAAAACTGCCACAAATAGCTGCAAACTTGCTGTCTTAACAATGAAATGGCACGCAGAGACACTGAGTGTGGTCTCGATGCAATACATACATTATCACCATGGAAACGTCTCACATTGCCGCAGCAACCACAGGAATCCTTTTTCGGTTGCTTTTAGTTGCATTTTGCAATTTACTCACAGATCTTGTTTTCTGGGAAGTTAAGCACGACGGCCGGGACGCACCAGGAGAGGTCTCTCTGCAGCAAGACTGAAAAAACCTTAGCTGCAAATCCTGCAGACCGTTAACGGGATGCCGTAGACACCGCATCCTGACCCCAGTCACGAGCAGGGTCACATGACGCACGCAAGAGCGACGAGGCAGACGAGGGAAACGAATGCGCCCCGCTGAGAAACAACGCCCGGTGCTGTCTACATTTTATGCTCGCGGTTACGTCGTGCGTGTAAATCGGACGGAACGATTTCTGCCGCTACTCGAGTGCCAACAAAGGAAATATTGCAATTAAAATGCATGCCGGCAAAAATGTCACAGGGATAGAATATTAAAAGTGTGGGGCTCAATCTCTTGGTACCATTACGCCCTTCAATCTCGCAGAGTGGAACCAGAGGTACTCGAGGTTGCCGGATTATATCACGGGGAGCTCAGGGTGATTGGATGACGTTCATTCCCTCCACATTCCGGCATGTGAACCGGGCATCATGGACTCACTGTGGCTTACCATTGGGCATCCTCGAGATTCCTTAACGGCCAGCAGGTCCCACAGTGGTTAATGGATGGGGGACCAGGGCTGTGCCTCACTGGAAAAAAATCCGGCTGAGGTCTGAGCCGGGAGGTCATGGGTTCAAATTCCATGGCCAGCGAAGCAGTGACTGCTCCAGAGGTCTGGGATGCTGGTTGGCCCTGCGTTCTGAGCCCAAGCTGTAATCACTCGTTTGTCACTGTAGAAATGCAACTGCTACAGAAATGTAACAAGCTCCATCCAAGGTGTGGGCCAATCTATGCTCACTGGGTTTTTGCCCCTAACCTGGAGGATTGAGTGAACACTGCAGCCATGTTAGGAGTGCATGGTGGGGGTGAGCTGACTCACCCCCAGGTCCCTCCCAACAGAGAGAAGGGCTGGCTGATGGTGTAGGTGGGGGAAAAAATTGGAGTGACCCCAGCCCTATTAAGTGCCCACCACCTCCCCTGGTCCAAAAGCTACACCCCAGAATTCATCAGTGTCGACCCTCCCTAATTTCTCAATTAAATAGATGGTGGGCAGAATGAAAGTGAAAACAGAACGAAGCACAGCTTATCTGTGCCGGAATTACACGGGAGAACAGATCAGGGATCCTCTACTCATTAGTGCCCCTTTCATTTTCCTCCACACCTGGAATCATCTGTCGGCGCTCTCTCGCGCTGATAATTCCCGGTTGACATGGAGATGGCTTTTCTGCTCCCAGGGCCAGGACTCTCGGATTACAGAATGAGCACTGTGATTTCTGCATGCGCTATGGTTTAGGCTGCGGGTGGAGCAGGCGAGTGTGTCTATAGCTGGAAATATCCTTCAGAAATTCTATCCAAAAATGTTGTCGCTATAAGAATGGGGGTGTGGCTGGCACTCTTGGGGTGAGACTAAGTCACGTGACTATGCTCCAACCACTCACAAGTATTCCTGACATAAACCCGAAGCCCACTCCTGGGTCCACACTTAAGAGCTGAGCCATGCCTTCTGTGATGCACCCCCCCCCCCATGGTTACCCCCTAGAAGCACAACAAAAGCCCCGCCCTTCATGTGGATCTGAGTCATTCCTAAACCCCACCCCGTCCATCAGCAGACACCACCTTGCAAACCCTTCTTACATCACCAGCTGTTTTTCCATGAGGCGACGTTTCTGTTGTCGAAGCCAAGACAAATGGGAATTAAAACATTTTTTTCTGATTACATTATTAAAACACAGCATCCATCGCACATATCGATCATGTCAAATTTAAACACTGGCACCATATACCATCGCCACACGCCGCCTCCCATTTTGATCGCTTGCCACAAACACAAAGTGCCAAGGGAAGGTAAAAGACGAAGTTCATTAGAAACTGCAAAAACAGCCTCAGATCAAGTCAGTAGTTAAATTAACAGCCTACTATTCAAAGCAGGCTATTAATTCTCAAGAGAAACACTATCTAGTTAAATGTAGTGAAGTATCGTGTTGTCTGAATTATTTATCCTGGAATTAGTATTAGAGCAAAGATCAGGAGAAAGGCATTCAAAGTAAGGCGTCAGTTAGCTACTTATGAAATAACTGACATTTTAGTGTGTGATAGAAAACCAGAGGAGCTCTGATGGGCCTGGTATTAAAACACAGCTAGATTCCATAACCAATTAAAAGCTAAAAACAATTTCATTGCCTGATGTGCAGAGTCTTAGAGTGGAGTTAAGGTGACTTTTCCAGGACACTGCTGGGATATATTTTTTATATCCATCTAAGCCTGTCTCCAGATTTTCAAGGACGAAATCTGAGAGAAGCGGTAATTGTCAAGTCATTCTTTTATTTACGCCTGGAGATCACGCTGCAAATTATTAACATCTTGTCGACGTTTGGCTCCGAGCGCACCGGTTCTAGAACGCAGCAGGCCAAGAGATGAAAGAATAAAGGAAGGCAGGAGAAAGAAAGTGCGATTTAAGGATGAAGCGGATTTTTTTTCAGATACAAGCCACAAAGTGTGGTAAAGTCCACCACTGCTGGACAAGCCTCCGCTAAGAGAGCTTTAAGCTGAACTTACAGAACGGACCTCCATGCTTCAAACGCTGGCACAGACAGGGAAGGTTTGGCTTTGCCAACTGTCCACAACACTTCTGTTTGTAAAGTCGATCGCAGAAATGAAAGGAACAATAGTTCAACAGATGGTTAGCTCCAGGACTGTCGGTTCAATTCAGGCTCCTGTCCTGTGTGTGTTTTTTTTCTGAATTAGCGCTCACACTGAAAAAACACACAACTCAAATAACTCAGTTTTCCGCAGAGTGGCCATGCATGCGTGAGCACTCCTTCCAGTAGACGGGTTAATAACCGGGCATCTGGCCAATGTGGCCGCGAGCGTGAGACATCCCAGAATGCAGCAGGACAAGAACACGGCACTGGACCGTCTTTATTTGTTTACAGCCCGCAAGGGACGGTAGTTAAGCGCAGTTGAATTTCTGGGCTCTGTTCAAGTCATTTTTAGAGCCACAGTGCTGACTTCCAATACCACACATTCCATTTGCCAGACGACGAAAGTTGCGTTCCCAGTCACGAAGACAATTTTGGCATAAACAACTCAGATCGGCACATTGTGATACCTGACAGCTTGCTCCAAAAGTCCGTTTAAACAGGGCCCTAACGAGTCGTTATGTCCTCCCTCGTAGCGCTCAGCTTTAAACAAAGTGGATATAATATAGGATGTCAGAGAAATAAAACAGTCCTGCTGTCTGCCGTCGATTAGGGATGACGAGGTCAGGAAGCCCTGTTTTACTAACCCCGCCCCATCAGAGGGAGAGGAACAGCCTATTTCGGATGGGTGTGTGCGTGAGAACCGCTCACCACAGAGGAACGCGGTGCACCAGTGTTGACCGGCTTTGTGTTCTGACGCTTCGGAGATGCAAAAGCAGGAGAACATGGCGGAGAACACAAGGAGTCTCTTCAGAACATGGTATTCAGAGATTCAATGAGGGGGATAGAGAAGCTGGGAAATGTCGTTATGTTCTGCAGCACGGGAGTCCGCGGCCCATCAGTCATCAAGCTGCTTTTTCCGCGGTGGCATTAAAGGCAAAAAGTGAGCCGGGCAGACTGGCTGAAAATCGATGTTTGGATGAGGCTGTTTGATGCTGAATTTTAACAGATGGCAATATTGGATGGTATTACTTTGAGAGCTAACTCCTCCATAAGGTGTGTTTATGTTGCCGCTCACTGTGAGGGGAGAGAGCGAGCGGGCGAGAGAGAGAAAGAGAAATTGTGTGTCTGTGTGTGTGTACACGTCCATTTCTTATTTTACTTATACTAGAAGTCAATGGGAACTCCCTATGAATACAGCTCAACTGAGGGAGAACATTTCTGACAATTCTTCTGCAAACTACTGCAGGCGTCCGTTCATAGATCCAAAACTGTTTATTGATACACAGGGATCCCATCCGGAGAAGCATAGGCCACCAGGCAGGACACACTCCAGACGTGATGCTAGTCTCCTTGGTATGTTCTGTGTCTTCCATGGCTTTTCTCGCCCACCTTATATGGCATCGTATTCAATGACCCATCCGTTTTCAAGACCACCAGTGCAGGCAAAGATATGGGGGCCAGAGAATCCCAGGATACCAGCCCTTTGCAGGACATTTAAACCCAAACACAACGCTTCACACACTGCCCGAAAGGCCTAGGACTCCCATCTTACCAGGTAGAGAAGTCACATACAAACCTCACGGAACCAAAACCCTCAGCATAGGGTGACGGCACTGTTAAACGGCTCAAAGGACTGGACCAGAGTCTCTGGCTGCCATTTCAGTGGGTCAGTGCGTCACGTTGGAGCAGCAGCCTGAGATGAACCCTCTATACCATCTCTCTACGTTGCTTTCATGGCCTATGTCTGCCACTCGCACCTTGTTAGTGTTGGGGTAAAAACACGAATGAGTGTTCACCATCACCTCCCTGCTGGCCTTCGTCGGGGAGCTGCCTCGTACCCTCCATGTCCCCGTTAATGAGCTTGTTAACACTTTACTCGAACTATCACCACCATCACATCCCATAAATACAGCCTGGTGCAACGGCTGTGGCCCACAAATGGGGTTTTAAAAACCCGTGCACAGGACCTTCATCTGGATATTTGGGGGTGTGGCTTCATCGTTATCTCCATTTACATCACTTGACAGTCCAGTCACAGACAAAGGAGGACCGAATGCAGCTGTATCCTCCCTTTTTTAAACTCAGGAGGGTCAGTTTAATGGAGGCACGTCGACTCAGGCAGCCCTTCCCCGAACCAGTTCTCCGTGCATGCCTCGCTCTCCTGCTCCATCATCTCAGCCTACATCTGATAGACCACTGTGGGGCTTGCTCTTATCACGCTCGTCTTGTGTACTGCAGTGAGGGCTCCTGCGTTTGCCGGAGGATATTTGAGATGTACTTGGGGGGAATGGGGGGAGGAAAAAAAATAAAAATGGATCCCACCCCAGGTGAGGCAATATCAAGAAGCAGGCTTTTGATTAGCGCCTGAAGGGAATCGCTTTGGTGCACCGACATGCTTCCCAGACAAGGAGTGTGGAGTCGGCCGGTTAACTCACACCAGCAGAAGGCGCTATTTGGCTCACAGCTGCATTTCACACTGCATTTAACAGCTAGGTGTTTTGCTCAATCAGTTCCTGAGATGAGCCTGTACCCTTATTCAGCAGCAGGAACCAATGAAGACCCGCTCAAATGGCCCAGTTCACTCTGCAATCCCTGACGATGCCCTTAGATGGCTGCCATGATCAAGGTTCAGTGTGGCCACGTTTGCCAGAAATGTACCAAAAATGTAAACGATTGACTTATAGTGACCCAGGACCCCCCCACCTGGTTAATCCTACAGTAGCCCCCATGTGTTCTACTAATAGGGACTATGTGGGAACGTGGAAGGGGTGGTTTGAAAAAGTCACAATTCTCGCAGACATCCAGGAGACATGCTCTCCATGGCAACCCATGGCTAACCAGGACATGGTCAAGTGGGTGGAGCAGCGTGCCTGTCTGTCTCTGTCTTTCTCCTCATTACCATGAAGGTACAGACCCGTCCCATCAGCACAAACAACGGCAGGAGGCTAATGAGAAATCGCTCATCGGCAAGATTATTATGTTGATCGCCCGTGGCTTTGTGCACCGAAATTCAGTATTTCAGAACATATAAATTCCAGCTAAACATTACAAGTGATAATAAGTCATATTAATATAGTGCCTTTCACAATACTCAAGGTCACTTAACACTACTGTCATTGCATAATGACACACCGTAAGCAGGTGCTGGAAATGAGAGAAAGAATAACTAAGAATTTTTTAAGCCTGTCTTTTGCAAAATCTGTAGCTTTTTAAGTGGCAATGCAATCATCGGTCACAGGCGGGACCATCACGAACTGTCAGTCACCTATTAACCGGCTCCCCATTGGGTGTCATACTGGCTCCCTACAGAATACACCAAACACCACTTGAGAGCATGCTGCAATCCCACCCCTCCGAGTTCACGAGCCTGCATGACCGCTTTAAACAGACAGAGTTAAATAAAGCAAAAAACGTCTAACACACGGATAAAACACATCTAACAATTTCTTAAACAACCCCCACGACTACACATCTGAAGTGACGAGGGAGGCATGCATGATTTTTATATGTGATGAGATATTAGAGGCTTGCTGTACAATATAAATAATTGATGAAGCTCTGTTTCTACATTTCCCTGGTCTTTGTTGCCTTGCTGAAACATGTTGCCTGCTGTATTTATGCAAAGACAGACTCAACCTGAATACAAAACCTACTTCAGGCTCCGCGACGGCGATATACTCGTGACAAACTGGGAAAGGGACCACGGGCAATCCAGCATCTCTGCCTCAAATGTGCAAGCACAGTCAGAGAGAACATTCTCCTGCTCCATTCGGCATTCGAGGTGCTCTGGAAAGCAACCCAGGCTGACATTTTTTTCCTCTTTTCTTTCAGCTGTGCTCTGGTGTTTTTCAGATTACCAGGCAGTCACAGCTTGACTTGATTCATTTCTTTTTAACATCATTACTTGAAAACGTTTTTCTGCTTTAAAAAAACAGTGAAATTCTGTACTGGGAATACTGGTTTAAAAAGCGTGTACACACACACACACACACACACAGACCAGCTTAAAAGCCCTGGTAAAAATGAAAAACATTAAAGGCCATTAGTGAAATCCAAGCCTTTTGAAGATGAAGAAATCCACCCAGATAGTGCTGTTCCAACATAATACCTTGTTAAATTCACACGAAATAAAAACCAAAGATTTCTTACATATATGAACAGCTTTTATTGTTACTATTCTGTTGTGTCTTCTTGATTTAGCAGTTTTGAAGCGAGGCCTACATTCTCTGAGTTTTGCATTAAAAAGACTGCTGTTACATCTGTGGCCCAGAGAAGTGTGATTTATTGATTCTGCTCCCTCTATTCTCTGGTAGATCCCCTCAAAATGTTTGTTTCTTCATCCCGCCATTTTACCAGCTTTGGTTTTTCATACATTATTCAGAATGCTCGGCGGCACAACCGTAAATAAATTTGCCGGGGACAACATTCAGAGTTAAATTAACTCATGACACAGGGAAAAATACATAAACACTATGAATGTGGGTCTATCAAAGCCTATGAGTAGAGATGAAAGCACAGTTTGGAGAGAAAATCAGGAAAGTCTCTGGTGGGTAGACAGTGCCTTTCCAGGTCTGAGGAAAGATCTTTACGAGATAAGAGAGAGCAACACGAAGGAGGGTGGAGGAACTGGACTTTCCCCAGAAAAGACTCCAGGTTCAAGTTTCCAGAATGGATAGGAAGCCTTTGGGGACAAACCAGCATGGTGACATTTTAACACCAGTCCTCATTACAACGCCTGATGTCAAATTCTTGTTTAGGATGATGGGGGGGCTGAAGAAACTTTTTTGGAGTAGCTGCTTCCTGCCTGGAACTGAACCCCTGGCCCCCCACCCAGCCGACCTTTAGACCCCACACTGGGCAACCAAGTGTTCGAGCCTCTTGGCGTGATGAGACTACGGCACTCTGCCATTACAGTCATTAGTGCGCCTAATTAACACGCTGGCAGCGACCGGGGGCTTGTTCTCTATCAGTCTGTCATCTCCACAGCAGCGATCCATCACTTTTTTAAAAAGTCCTTTTGAGCGACGCCTCTGACAGTCAGCAAACAAAATGGACCAGTTGAAGGATTTGTAATCGTCAGAATGCCGGCTCGCTCCTATCGAACAGAGGTTTTATCTGAAATGGCTGCTTGCACGGCACTTGAATTTCTGCGAGATTTTATTATCATTATTATTATTATTATTATTATTATTATTTTCTTTCCCGAAGCTCAGGTCGTGACTGACGATTTCAGGGAGATATAGAGACGTGGAGCAGAACTCAAGGCAAATTTACCAGAACGACGCAACCCACTTGTAACTGGGATCCGAAATCTATAGCTAACCTGTACGTTTGAACCAGAAATCCTTCGTACAATAGTTCTTATTGTAGAAGTGTATTTAAAATAGCAATACCATGTTTTATACTGCATTTTCCTACATCCAGCAACAAACCTTCACCAGGCGCCTCTTTAGTATGGTGTATTATTCATGTTGTGTTTTATGTAAGTTGCTTTAGCCAAAAGCTCTGCTTGGAATATTAACCGATACTAATTATTAAATACGCATTTTCATTATTGCACATGCACTTAAACTGGATTTTTTTTTATACTAACGGAATTGGACACTGAGATTATTATGCTAATAGGGTTATGCGAATTATGTTATTGTATACTGGGGTTATTTATACTGGCATCAACTGGGACACCTGTAAAAGTCAGGCAGTATGCATGTGGCCTTCAAGCCAGCTGCACGCATTCCTCATTCACTGCGTGGATTTTGCAGTCTGGAAATATGTTTTTGCGTGTCTGGACACTAACCGCAGCAAGGTCTGCCCCCAGGAGCCCTTTGGATCCCAATGTTAGACTACGCAGAGACAAGAACAAGAGAAGGAAATGTGCATAGTGCCGGCGATCCACACGGTCTAGGTTCTCCAGCATCTCGCTACCGGCTTTTTAACGAACTCAAATATGATCCCTCCTAACCAAACTCGACTGAAGGAACTACCTCTCCTCCCGTAAAGGAGACATTTTCAATTCTTTGAATATTAGTATTCAGCTCCATCCTCAGCATCCTTCTCCCAGTATACCCAGCATCCCTCCTCTGTACATGTCCAAACCAGCACAATCTCGCCTCTCTGGCTTTGTCTCCAAGGCCTCCAACCTGAGCTGACCCTCTAATATACTCATTCCTAATCCTGTCCATCCTCGTCACACCCAATGCAGATCTTAACATCTTCAACTCTGCCACCTCCAGCTCTGCCTCCTGTCTTTTCGTCGGTGCCACCATCTCCAGCCCATATAACATAGCTGGTCTAGCTCTTTGGACTTAACAGAACTTTACTGTTGAATAATTTCTCATTTATTAATACTGAGAAGAAGAGAGAGAGAAAGCAGATGCTTTGCTGATTACTTTTATGTCTTTCTGTGCTGACTGAGATGTACAGCACACTGAGTACTCAATGTGGGGGTATATGCACAGAGTACTCAATGTGGGGGTTTTAAGTACACCATCAGTGAGCAAAACAGAATATTTAATGTTAGGAAAGGGAAAAACAAGACAATTTCACATTTAGGAAAGAGAAGAAACCCTTTAACAAGAGACGCGTCAGATTGTCCGGGCAGATAATGTGAATGTAATACCAATATAATCGAGCCGTGGCTGAGATGAAAATGGCGTTTGGCGAAAAAACAGGGACATAATGAAAAACAAGGGGCTGTGGGAATTAGGATATTCTTCTCTGTGGAACACACTGGAAGTCGTTTGGCAAAGCACCTTTGTAAATTCATCGTGTGACGTCTTTAATATGTTTATCTGTCTCCACAACGGCACTGGTGCCGTCGGTATTAAGCAGGTTATTAAAGACGCGTTGTGAGCCAAAGTAAAACCTGCTTTATATGACAGCGTCATTTCGAACAGTTTCTTTAACTTTCTAATTACTTTCCCAGCTTTTATTACACGGCTTTCCTGCTTCTGTGCACAGGGAGCGTCGCATTTGTACAACTTCACGATTACCCACCAGGTTCGGGCGTGCGGCGCCGACGTTTATCCGTAACCTAATCACAGCGTTATTGCAACGTTGCGGAGCTGTGCGGGAACACTCTGCTTTGGCTAGGGAAAACGCAGCACCAAATCAAGTTTCAAAGCCACACCGGCTTTTGTGTTGTTTTTAGTATGGGGGTTAGAAATAAGGATGAGTTTCAGCCGGAGAGGACAGAGGCAGAGCACCGCCCCGACACCGCATCCTGCTTCCCGGGCTTCTCATCACCACCCGGCAGACCGGCTCTCCCAGCTGGAACCTGCCAATTATGGGCTGACAGGGTCCAGGGCCTGTAAGCAGTATGTGGCCCCTTGCCCGCTTGTGTAAACCTACCAAGCGCGTCGCATAATTGTGCTCTAATTTCATGTTTTTGAAGCAAACATAATAACACGTACGGTTCTCGGGACAGCACCGTGTTTCCACCACGGCCTTAAAACGCAGGGGTTGTTAAGAAAAAGGACTGAAGCCCCCCTCTTACCCCCAACCCCACCCCCAGCTCTGCATGATCCAGCGTAGTGGGGGACAGTGGCTTTATACGTGCGATTATGAATTTTGACAACCGTGCAACGTGGCCAATAACATAAAAAATACAGAAATCTGACAGGAGCAACACACGACACGTAAATGTGCTTGGGCCATTATGAGCCGATAACATTTAAATTCAGATTTAAAAACCTTCAACAAGTTCACTAAAGCACATTGAAACTCTTACACTGACAGCGGTTAAGTTCCTGTTCTGCTTGTTCGAGGCCCACAGTGTTGTATTGACCTGTTTTTATCGGCTTATGCCGGGTTAAGTGCGGTCTCAATCTGCGAGCGTGTGGAGACGTTGGAAGATGCAAATTCCAGTAATATAACGTAATAAATTGCATTATCGTGCCGTCGCCCCCACCATAAATTCTCCAGCTCTTATCCAGCTCTTTGGAGCACTGAGATCAATGGGAACCTTTTCCAGAGGACATCCACCTCCCTTTTTGCTCTGCGCGTTATTTCCTGGGTCTGGGGTACCATCGCTCACCATCGCTGGCTGCTGTGACCAGCTGGGCCAATGCTCGGAGCCCACTTCAAAATGTGAAATCACGTACCGCTCTTCGAATAATTAAGGCGGTTATCCCACCCTGGGGGGTACGTAAAAGCTGTCTCATGAACACAATTATTTGACAGTATGCAGAATTCAGGTGCGTTATGGGACATTTTTAGGGGAGTATCAACCTGCAGTCCACCGTGCAGTCACATCACAGGTGTACTTAAACAGACAGCCTCTCGTCAGATGTATGTAGAACTGATAAGATGACTGCTTTGAAAATCTCTGTTTGGTCACTTTGTCATGTTGGTTGGGGATACTGGGCTGATTTGCACACTGATTGGATATCCAGCCAACTTTAGGCTTTGAGTTTATGCGTGTTTCTTTGTCACTGCTTTTTCACTCCCACTCTGGATTCAGTCACATTCTCAGCACACGCAGCCCACACTAAAACCCAATGACGTCAGCCGGTCTGACGCCCCGATCATGAATCTCAGCGGGTCTCTTTCCGCATGGTGCTGGTGGAGACTGCAGCATATGGCCACAGAGCCGGATGAGGTGTCTGACCTAATCACCTACTCTAGGTCCCCTTCAGAGGGATTCACCCACTGAGCAGCTGCTACTGTTTGCAGCCGCCAGCCCGGCTCACAGGACCCAGCCGTTTCAGGGATATGAACCTCATCTGTGATATGGCAGCATGGTGGGTCTTTGCCAGTTTCCACCCATGGAGTCAGGGGGACAGTTACTTAATCACTGTACTACCTAATGCCCATGGATGGGACCATGGTTCTGTGGCATACAGGGGCAGCACGTAGCATCTGCATGTAGCCAGAAGGTTGCAAGGTTGAGTCCCAGAATGGCCTGTTATACATTTATGGCGTTACTTCAGAAGGGGATATATGGTTCATGTATTTACTGTGCAAGACCGTTTGGATAAAAACAAATGCTAAGAAGTAAAAACACCACATTTAAATAATGGATAAAAAAACTTAATCCCGTCAATATCCCCTTTGCTTCAAATAAAACCTCAGCATAGTAATAAACATTATTTGTCTCTGGAGGACGAGCAGCACGCAGATAAGGAATGAAGCATGTTGGATTAGACACTTCCTTGAAGCACTAATTCTCAATTCCTGTTATGTCATGTCCCAGTTTTGGGGGGTGGTTGGGACCCACTTGGGTGTGAAAGATGGACACTTCCCTTTCAGCGGGGCTGCAGTTTGGGTGATCCAGGTATCTAAAATGTGGCTAAGTCACTGAGACAATGACAGCGCCCTCTGGAGGCCAGGCAGCAACATGACCGGCCAATTAATTTGGTCTGTCTATAATCATTCTAACATTGCAATTTTACATTTTACTGTTGCCTCAGTAACTGCAAAAGAAAAAAAAAAACAGTGTTGACAGCTTGAGTCTGAATCAAAAATTCACCGCGAAACCCTGGGAAATATGTGCACGCAAAGCCGGGGACACGCCGGAGTGCGGTGCCAGGTGAGAGTCTCGTGCCGGGGTCTCGGAGGACTCCTCCGCATCTCTCAGACTCCGCCGCTGCATCCGATGGATTGCAGACCGCCCGCTCTGCCTCCACGTCCCCCAGCTGGCATCGCAGCGAGTGGGGGTACGCCTAATGAGCCAAGAGAGGCTTTGACAGTTCACATCTGCCGCTGCTTTCTTGGCTTTGCTGGGCATCCCAGCATGCATCTGGCCTGGCCTGACTTGGCGGGAGGCTGCTGATGGGTGGCGTGTTCATGGAGCGTGACTCCCATCACTCCAGTACAGTTCAGTTCTCAGTTACAATACAGCTTCATTGGCATGACAATTAACAATTGAATTGCCAAATCTAATTACAGTAATAAGCCAATAACAACAATTAAAATCAATAATCTCTCTTATCGCTGCCCCTCTCTGTCCTTCTTCCAGTCACTCTATCTCCCTCTCTCTCTTTCACTCTCTCCATCTCTCTAAATCTCCCATTCTCTCTTTCACTATCTCTCCATCTCTCTTCCTCTACCTCCCCCTCTCTCTCCTTCTCCCACTCTCTCCATCTCTCTTTCTCCCACTCTTTCTCCATTTCTTTCCCACTCTCTCCATCTCCCTCTTTCACTCTTTCTCCATCTCTCTTCTTCTCTCCCTCCCTCTCCCCCTCCCCCTTTCTCTCTACATACCTCTCTGAATCCCCTGGTTTATTTCTCCTTCCTTCCTTGCACGCACAGCCACATTATTTATCTGCGGAGATGATGTTTTTATTGAAAAGGATTTACACAGCTTTACCCTCTCACACAGCCCGATAGAACACATCTCGTTGATCTGAAACTCTGAATTTGTGCTGCAAAACGGAAAGGCTTTCCCTGTTAGAATATATTCATCCTGCAGCACGTGTAATTAACTCCTCTCAGGCAGACACTCACCGACACACATGCCTACTCAGCCACCTACACAACGCGCTTCTTTCAAACCTACCACCATGACTACCACCATCAGCCTTGTGTTCAGTCTTATGCCCCCATCCTCTCCGCATCAGTGGAGCTTCACTTGAACTGAGGGATGCTGGTCTCTCCCTTTTATTATTATGTGGGGAAATTAAAGAAATCTGCCTTCTGTCGGCCACCATCGTAAAGAATGTTAGATGTTCTCTTCTTCAGGAACCACCTGAAGAAGACCTGCTGTGGGTATGAGTATCCTGAACTAGCCAATCAGTGCTAGCAATCGCATCATTTACACTGCAGTCTTCCTATGTCTTTCAAGGGGGTCACATGCCTTGAGAGCCCATTTTGAAAAGGTTTGACGGTTAGCTCATTGTCATTGGGGGGAGAGGCCGACTTCCTATGTGTTGAGCTGCAGGGGGCTGGTGTTGTCTCAGAACCAATTTTCAGGTGTAAAATCCCAGTCCACTAACTGGAGCCTTTTCCAGTCCTACAGAGTCACCTGAAAGATCTACAAAAGCTCCCGCCCTCGCAGCCTCATGCGGTGACACACGCCACTTTAGCCCTCTTAGTGACCGTGCTGCAGCGAGTCCAGCATCCCTAGCCGGATTACTGACTGTGTCCAGGGGACACTGCAAAACGAGCACGGTGGTCTCACCGTCTCTTCCTCTTCTCTAGAAAGCCGGAGAAAGTTGCCACTCTGCTTGCAAAGATGGAAATGAGGTCCTGCCTCTCTGGGCTAATGGAGCTTCAAGGGTTCGCGAAGCAGCATGTTCTGGAGAATTTACTCGCCCAGAAACAACAGCCCAGGCTCATGTTAATTAAACAGCAGTGGATAAGTTAATAGTTAGGCACTGAAGAGGAGAGGAAAAGTAATACCATCAGGCAAAATTAATTTTGAATAAATTCCATCGCATTTCCATAAATGCAATTTCAACTTCCACACAGTATTATGCATACATTCCAAAATGAGATGGAGGCAGTTACTCAGTTACTCAGCCTTCTAAGAGCAGATCCTGACAGCTACAATACGTGGTCCCGTCCGCCTGAACTTTCCTTCGCTTTCACTTAAAACCAACGCTGCACTTCCTGTTATACACCCGGGGGCTGTGGGGGTGGGGTTTTGGCTGATTGTGTTGCTATGGCGACTGATTAGCAGCTTCATGCCACCGAATGCCCTGGTTAATAAAAGGCCAGCTGGCCCTGATTAGACTAATTGCACTGGTAAGAATAAATTGGGTCTGCAGCGTAGACTGGTATGAGCGGGGTTTGCAACAAGCACCTCAAATGGAATCAAGGAGGGAGTGGCATTCGGATAAGGCTGTGGTTGGAAGCGGGGATGTGGGCGGAGCTTGTGGTTTACCCAGAATGAGTAAAACTGGTCTTCTTAGTAACGGTCTCTGTGTTCCGCCATTTTTGGATCGAGACTTTCACTGCTATCATCATCATGTCTGTAGGATATACCTCAGCCTTTCGCGTTACGTTTGTAGGTCCCCCAGGATACTGACCTGACACGAGTGACAGAGTTTCACGACCAAACCTTGCTGCCACCCTTCCCCAGGATTTGGGAAGACCTAGTGAAGACCTCTCTTGCTTGACTGGAGACCCTCACGCTCTCAGACATGCTGAGTAATGTGAGAAGCACTGGCTACAACAACAGAGCTTCCCCCTGCTCTTACTGACTTACATGACGTGCTCGATAACCCCGCAGCAGAGGTATCCGTGCGTCTGGAGAACCATCAGGCTGTCTAGCTGCTGCACCCCCTGATAAAAAAAAGCAGATTTTCTAGTCAGACATGCGCTCTCCACCCCCGGATCAACGTGGACCCAACTCCCAGGCGGTACCTGTGCCAGAGACGTGCTTTACAACTTGAGTTCACTTGATTTTCATCCCTTCATCTTGCTATCAGCCAGGACTCGCTTCAGCCACAATTTCCAGGCCCCAGCTTGATGCTTCCACCAGCGTCAGACTCTTGCTTTGGCTGTCAAAGGCGGTGAGAGGCTTCCCCACACACCTGAACGGCCTCAGAAGCAGCGAGTAACGGGGGGGGGGTCAATTGATGGCTCCCCATCCGACAGCGTGGGGTTAAACTCTGCAGTGGCCTACGGAACAGCTTCCTCCCATGTCAGCGATGTCTACGTCCACACTGCCTTGGTCGAATACCCCAGGGAACCTTCCTTCGATCGCCTTCCCACTTTTTCCACAATCTGTAATCTACTGCAGTCTGAGCTGCCATTTTTGCTCACGGATGTATTCACCCCAGAATAATTAGAGGTGTTACATTTTATGTAAAATATTCTGTAAAAATAGATATGACTATATTGCAATTGACTGGCATCCTCTCTGTGATTTAAACCCGTCTGGGATATGCTCTAGGCTCCCCCGTAACCCTGACCAGGATGAGAAGATGGAAGTCGGACGAATGATACGTGTATAATTTTATACTTTTGACGCTCGTGTACAAAGTGAACTAAAAACGTGTCTTCTCCAAGGTAACGCCTATGAAATTCCAGGCTTAGCTGCACACCAGTGGTGACCTCATGCTTTTAGACAAGAGAGTATCATCAGTTTAGGTCACAAGCTGTCATCACACGTCAGCGTATCAATCTCTGGGGACAAATCATGCGTGTCAGAAGAAACCAGGTTCGATGTGCCTCTTCTGGGGAGTTCCTCTGAATTTACCAAGAATGCCGGCCCGGTGTGACACCTTGATCCCTGGACTACAATCCTGCTGTAATGTGACTGTCAACTCGGAAAGAGGCATTGACTTTGTTTTTCCTGGCGTTGCGTGACGTGAGGCCCTGTAATACACCTGCCTCCACTCCGGCCGTCTGTCAGAGGGCAGCTGCGTAAGCGGTGAATCGCTATTGTGCTCCTGCCGTTCCAGTCACAAAGGAGTGGAGAGGATTTATTGTGAGTTGGCGGCGTGCCGTACGGAAAAGCGAAGCTTATTCTACCTTTTGATACAATGAAAGTGGCAGGTGTCGCACTGGCTGCCTGCTCTTCCTGGGATTTTACTCTTTTTTTTGTCCAGGATGCACGGTCGTATCTGCAACTGTGCTGTTATAATGAACGTGGATGGAGCAGGGTGGGCTGACACTTATCAAAGTGCCACGAGGGGGGCCGTGTTCTCCACGCGTGGCCAGAGGCTGGGCTGCACGCCTCGGCGGACAGGGACCCCGGTTCTTCGTTCCTCTGTTGTGGCAAACCTACCGGATGCTAGGTTGATGCTTACTTTCCACGGTTCAGAAAAGGATGTATGAACCCTCCACCTTCAAAGACGCTATCTCATAGCTAATATTTCAGAGTGAGAAGGAGTGGGCGTGGCCATTGCAGGAGGGAGAATCATGTGACTGGGGTCTGCGTGCTGATTGGCCTGCACCTGTACTGTGTTCGGCTGAAGGTATAAATTGAGGTGTTGTGCTCTGCTCTGGCCTCATTTTAAATGCCAGTACCGACGGTTGTTTCATGCTACTTTGATCCCAGAATCCCCTGCTGGAGTTTGTTCTCTCATCCGCCAAAGCGGCTTCTCTGTCTGCGTGTGTGCGATGGTGCGTTGAATCCATCGCAGTCCCCCGACCCCCAGCCCGAAGCCCCCGAAGAGGACAGACCCTAATAAATGGTGACTCCCTGTCCAGTGCCCACATCCCCTGGTGCCGTTCGTCATCCCTGACTGAGAGGAGGACTGAGACGAAACGCGGGCGGTTAAAGAAATCACATAAATCTCGTGGAAACTGTTCAGTCTGCAGAAAAAAAAAAATGTGCTGAGATACGTGTGGGGAGGGGCGAGGAAACGAAAACACAGCGGAATCACGGCTGACATTTCACAGGAGTCCAGCGTTTGATTTTCTTTTCCTGTGTTGGCCTTCTGATGTACACCTCAGAGCATCGCTGCGGACAGCTCGTCCTGAGCGTTTCCATATGTTTTTCTTCCCTCCTCCTCCTCCTTTGCGATATGTTCGTCTGGGGCTCACTTTCGCAACTGTTTTCACACTAAATAAAAAGCTCTGGGAAAATGCCTTTACTTGGACGGCTGGTTTGCTGACGTTTCTGAAAAGAAGTACTTATATGAAATATCAGGATACTAGGGTACACCAGGGAGCTGGTGGACTTTAAGTATTTTTTAAAAGCCATTTCAGTCTAGCCTCTGCAATAAGTGATCCAAAGGGTTAATGTAGACCAGCTCTTTCGGTGTCGGACACTATGGGCTGTTAGACCACTGGTGGAACGTAACAGAATGACAGAGCTCTCATCTGACAGGATGGCTTTATTAATCACGGCGGTAATACTGGATGACGATGGAGGCACGTGACAGACTGGAAGGAGAAAATGAAACGCTTCATTAGCCACAAGAGCCTCAACAATGAAGGCCTGATGGCTGACGTCAATTTATTTGGCCTGTGCCGTTCCAGTGCGCCCCACCACAGCCTTAACCATCATTTTGCACCCGTGGACAACACGACCAAGCCTGTGATTGAAAGGTCGCAGGTTCGAGCTGCTTTGTTGCGTTGTTGAGGGTTTACGCCACCTCGTTTCCGTAAAACCATCTGAGTAGGCAAAAATGTCAATTTCTAAGATGCTGCCATCGCTTTGGGTAAGCGTGTTTACTAAGCAGTTTAACGTACGAATAAATAAGTCAGTTTGCACCGAACAAAATTCAGGATAGCGCTAAGAACCAGAGCTAGCGGCTGGAGCCATCGCACAGCAACGCTCCACTGGTTGAATGCAAGATACTGCATTGGGCTGTTATCATTCTTCACATTTCCAGCCGGCAATAAGTCTCCAATTCCGGAAGAGACCCCGGGCTCCGGAATGGAATCATCAGTGCTGCTTTTTGCAGACTTTCCGTATCGATATGTACTGTAAGCCTCACGAGTTCTGTGGCCGACTGAGGAGGCGGGATTTAATTCACAAGCAATTTACAGCGCAGGCGAAGGGAGATTGACCTGTCAGAGACAGATGCCGCTTGCTGCGGGGGCAAGGTGGGGGTCAAGGCTGGGACAACTGCTGTCAGTTATACGGAAGAAAGAAGACCAGAAATGTATTCAATAAACACAACAGAATTCGGGCGACTGGCCTTTTAAGAAGAACTAAAGAAGGATGCAAAGAGAACAGCCTTTAAAGAGAACAAAGGGGAAGGCACAAAGCCCCATGAACCAGGAGACCCTACTGCTTCTCTCCTTTCGCACGGCTGGCTCCACATTTACACAGTCTGAGGCCGTTGCCTTAAAAAGGGCCAGCTGTGCGTCAAGCTATCAGCAAACCGCCACGGGAGCTCTGGCAGAGAAGGGTGCCAAACCTTGCGTGGCATCCAGTCGGTGGCACAACACAGGCTGGCATGTGGCACAAGCACTAACAAAAAGCTGTCATTTACCAGTGACGCAATGCATGTCAATGTAAGGCGTAAAAACCGGGGTGTCATTGATGTGAGTGATTAATGACCGGGTCCAAACCCAGGAGCACACGGTCAGTTCAGTGTGTCACAGTTCATCCCCATCGTTCCTACCGTGAGCTGCTGTGCCAGTTAAAGCCAGACGCCGGAAAGCAGAAGTGATGCGTGTGGCCTGATTGATGCGAGACAGCTTCTTAACGGAGTGGCACTAACAAAGACGAGCATCAGGAAAAGGCCGATCATGAAATACGGGGAGTCCTGGCTGTGTCTCTCCCTGGTGTAGGTCTCTCGCAAATCGCACCCAGTGCAGTTTGGCTTCACTAACCCCGAAACTGGTGGAGACCCCCTGCTCTAGCCCCCCCCCCGCTACATACTTGCCCCAAAACTTTCCCCCTTTCTGCTATATTTACTGGTATTTGCTTTTCACCAAAGTGCTGTAATATTATTAAGAGCAGCAAGGATGCAGGTTCAATGGATGTGCTGTTGTACCCTAAGACCCTAAAAAAGAACATTTTGCACTGCTTCAGTGCCATTAAGAGAGTAAATGGACCTCTTTGATGCAACATCCTCATGTGTCATTAATTATTCATCCGGTCCAATTATTGTACATTTTGCGTTCAGTAAAAGCTGATTTATCTTTTCTGGATGGCCCCATTTTTTTGTGGGAAAAGCCTTAGACTATGTCTTATTCGATTATGTAAATGTCTGCCTTTGCATGCCCAATTAGTATTTTGCCAGGCAGCGTAAACACGGGCAAATAAATTGTGTTAACATAATACATTAAAAAAAAATCGGAGTTATTTCAATTGAAATGCCTCCCTGGCACCGTGCGTTTCACGGCAAAAAATGACTCTGATGATTGAGGAGTCTTCGTTTTCTGCAGGTTTCTAAGTTAAATGAGAAGAGACTCCGCGGGGAAGAGGCAATAAAAATCAGCCAAACAATTATCCACGCAGATGTTTTACTGGAGATCCTGTCAAATCGATGTTAATCAAGCTTCTGATGTTAAAAGATAGTCCCCTCTCTCCACTCTGACTTCCTGCGAAACAACGAGAAGGGCATCGCACGACAAACGTGGAAAATGAGCACGGACATTTTCCACAGGCCGGTATGCTGTGTTTCAGCGGTACAGCACCTCCTCGCGAACTGTTCAGCCGCTTTCCGGAGGTCCGGTGTACGATGAGAGAGAGACAGAGGAAAAAACTACATAACTTTTGGAGAGTCAAAGTCGGAGAAAAGCCAGAATTTACTGACCAAGCACTCAGCTGATTTTTGCATTTGTAGTGTCCAATCGAACGTCGTCAGCTGATCTCAGAGCCCTTATTTAGCTGAATCTAGTGGACTACAGGTAGAATACGACTCCAGTGTAGTCAGAAGCTACTCTATCAGGTACCCCTGCTTGTTAACGCGATGGGCCTGTTTCTCCAGACGCTGAATGAAGAGTCTGTAAAACAACACATGCGACAAGTCGACTGGGTCAAGGGGTTGACTTACTGTGTTGGGTAATCATCGGAATCACCCATGATGTGTGATCTATGCAATTTTGTCGTGTTTTGATCACGGTAGGTCCAGTACCTCGGCGACGGTCACCCTCAGGGCGTTTTCATGCACCGCAGTGTCTCGAATTTACCGAGGAATGGTGCAACAAATACAGAAAAAAAAAAAAAACCAGCCAGTCAGGGGTTCTGTGGGCCAAAACACCTCGTTAATGAGAGAGGTCAGAGGACAATGGCCAGACTCGTTAGCAGGAAGGGAACAAGTGCAAAAATACCCACTCGGTACCTCAGTGCTCTGCAGAAACACCTTTTCTGAACGCGATGCTTGTCGAGCCTTAAAGCGGATCCCGAGGAAGAAGTCGGTCCTGCCTGACACCGGCTATGTGTACCTAATGAAGTGCCTGGAATGGCTGGTGGGGGGTACTGAAGGGAAACTCTGGAAAGCATGGCCCCCCAGTGTAAAAACTGTGTTTAGGAGCATCTATTTAGCCTACAGTACACCCCATCCTCGCATCCCTCATGTGGTAGGAAAATGTGATAAGAGTTCTAATATGGGGGCATTCTTTGATGTGTTGATCAAAAATGTATGTCCAGATAAAAAGTCAGCAAAATTAGGAAGCTGGTCTTTGAACTTATAACAAGGATGAAGAAAACACAGGTTCAGCAAAATGATGACCTTTCTTAATTCCTGTATCTCTCCCTGGAAATTTCTGGACTCAACTGTACTTCCTAAACGCATAATGAACTTACACGCAGATACAAACAGAGTCCCGTGGGGATGGGGACTGAGTCAGTGTCACGCCCCCCTGCCTGATCCTGCTTGGGAGGGTCATACATTTGCGTAAAATGACACTGTTGACACACTGATAGAAATCTACCTTTCAATCGGACCTAACGACACTCCAGCTATTGCCTCCTCAGCAAGTGATTTCATCGACGAGCTTAAACCGCCGGCCTCTAAACGCTGAAAAACCTGGATTTCTACAGCTCTCTTAATAAGATTCTCAGCC
>JAACJT020000080.1:533578-550196 GCA_009936485.2 Gymnarchus niloticus
ACCCTGGGGTGAACATTAACTGAGCTGGATCTGCAAGGCCTGGAATCCAGACCCACACAGTCAATACTGTAACACCAGAGTTACAGTGTAACCACAGGCTCTGATTTCTCTTTCCAACCCTCTGTTGCTGTTTAGTTTTTATTCTGCTCTGAATTTGAATGCGGCATAAAACCCACTGCTGATACATCTAAAATACTATTACTCATGCTAAATTTCCAGCACTTTTGACTTCTGTTGCAGAAGGTGCTATATAAAAATGAATTAAGCTGGAATTGGACTGAATAATCTTCCTTTCTTCAGATTTCTTTCAAAGGGATTGTGGAATTAAACATTTCACAGCTCGGCGAAGAGTTTACATTTTTTTCCGGTTCTTTCCACAGATTGTTCTCCTTTGAGTAAATTCACTTTTTTTTTTTATTCACCGCTTAAGAAAAGTCATTGTTAGCACTGGATTTCCCAGAGCGTGGTGATTGTTCCTGGGTAAATTGGGCTGTCAGCTGACTTAGGCATCACTTGGGATTCAGCAGAAACATGAGCTGAGGGAGGTCTTTGGGAGGGAGGGAGGGAGGGAGGGCTGCATGTCCTTCAGAGGCCAATCATCTATGGCACATCACAGCCTAACAGGTTGAAACCGCGGTTTTGGAGGATTTACATCCATTGGACATGAGACTGGAGCCAAGGTTTAATATTGGTTGGCGTTCCTTCATTCTGACTGCAAGACACGGATCTGTCTTCCAAAACGCTGGGCGTCTCCTCGCGAACGCACCTCGTTACACAGTGATACATGTTTCCTCAACGTCTGTTTGCTTCCAAGAAAATAGCTAATGCACCAATCAAGGAGTTATTTCGATTCCTCCCGGAAGGGACCGCAGCATGGCTACTGTTAATTCATTTCCGCTGCTCCTTCGTTCTGCGTAGACGAGCTGATGGATGGCGAGAAATCGCAGGGCGTTCGGTTTCACATGCAGACGCTTGGTCACGCAATAAAGATCATGACATCCAGAACAGTAGGAAACAAAACTTACAGTTTTGTATTGTTTTTTTTCCTTGTTATGGGGTAGATTTATTCAAGCAATGTTTTTTTGGGAGGGAAGACCCAGAATACTTTTGTTGTACTGTGCTAAATGGGCACTTGTGCGTATTTTGATATAATACGCAATTATGCATTAAAATTCATATTCATGACAGTCATATATCAACATTATTTTTCCTGTTGCATTTATGCATGAAGAGAGGCCTGTCTGTGATACCAGCACCAGGACTTTCAATCTTCAGATGCCATCCTTCAGAAAACAGAGAATTCCTAGGTGAATCCAGCTTATTCCAGGAGAATTCAGCTTTTCCACATGGAATCCAACTTTTCCCAGGAGAATTCAGCTTTTCCCTGGGAAATCTAGCTTTTCCTCTCCCTCCATTGCGTCAGACATTTTCAGCCAGGTGCCCGATTGATGTGGAAAATGTGTAGACTTACTTCCTCGCCTAAGGAGTCACTTCAGAACCGGCCCGAAGTTCTGAATGACAATCCCACAAATTACAACATGTCGAATTCTGGATGGTAAGCAGTCGTCTTCTTCAAAATATCAAAACACTTGTGATTTCTGTGTTTGCTAAACAAATAATAACACAATTATACAGTTTGGGCAAGATGACCATGGTTGAAATTCACCGGTTGTTTCAAAGAGACCTTTACCCAAAACTAATTTGCTTCATAGCTTAACATTCTGCATGCATACCGTCTTACAGAAATGCTTCGCGATGCTTTTTAACAATTGTCAGATTTTTTCGCAACAACAGGAGCTCACCGCAGGATCCCGTAAATGTACACGATAATTCAAAACGCCACTCATGCAAAACGAAATCCCATGTGTCGAACCCTGCACCCTATTTCTTGGAAACCCTTTGATAAAATGGTAGCTTCTCAGTCTCCCTCTCTTGCTGAAAAATTCGAGGACTGAATCTTCGAAGGTGATCGAAGGAAATGCGGTCATGTGTCAAGGCAGAAGTCAGGAGAGAACCCAAAGTAAGTCACACCATTCAGTTCCATTACCAATCCCCTTCTTGTTTATTTTATTCCCCTCCTCCCCGGCAAATTCAACGAAAATCCTGTTTTTCGGTTAGTCCCATTTGTCACCCCTTGTTAGAGTCTGTCACAGCTGTTGCGTTTCACCTGCAGTCAAACCAGGCTCTTTATAAGTCACTCAGTGACAGCTCCCCCGTCCCTTATGGGAAAGTCATTTCCCATCCGCGGCCGTGCGCCGTAATCAGTCGCGGGGTGTTGGAGGTCGACCCTGCGGCGGAGAACCTGGAAAGCATCCGCATATCGAGCAATAAAGATGTTCCTCCTCTTCCTCCATGGAGCTAAAGAGGTTGTAATGGGGTTCTTCTGTTTGTCTCCCCCCCCCACCTTAGCCCCGAACCTCACCCGCCCTCAATGATTTAAGGTGATGAAACTAACAGAAAGATGCGGGGAGTGACATCGATGAAATATTTCCTTTCCGGGCGTAGTAAGCGAGTCGTGTCACGCTGGCACGAGCGACTTTGGAGTTTTTCACTGTCTCCAGGCAGTAATAGCCTCTCTGGCTTTGAATTGACGAGCTGTGGAAAAGAGAGGGAGGATTTGACAGTGCACTTAGTTAATATGTCATTGTAAAATGGGGCTCCTGCCTTCCTCAGGAACACAACTCTTAGTCTTGTATCTGTTGGCGGAGCAGTTAGAGTCCCCCATGGCCTAAATGCCAGACATTTGTACAAACATTTGCGCAAACACTGATGCCTCTCTTCACCAGAAATGTCAAAGCCGAGAAGATACTGTGCTTGGGTGAAGTGGTAACATTCCAGCCGGGAGATCGCCAGTTCGCATCCCCTGGCGGGAGTTCTGTTGTACCCTTGGGCAAGATTCTTGGCCTGGATGGCTTGTGTAAATGTCTATCGTCTATTTATCATTTATATATTTCTACGCTGTCAGCTGTTCTTCTATCTGCAAGCTTTCTATGGCCCTAGTTGAGAGTGGCTAGTAAAACATCTCGAATCTACCTGTTCAAACCCATGAAACTGAGGCTGGACTACTGATCCAAGAGACCTTAGATAAAAGCATATGCTAACGAGATAAGTGACATAGGGGTTAAACTCAGATCTTTCTGTGCTTTATTCGCTCCTCTTGCGAGCCGTGGCTAATTGATAACCTGCTGTGAAGAAATGACTCACGAAAGGTCAGCCTTTCTGCGAAGGTCAAACAGAGGGGCAGAAATGTCACTCCTGGGGCTTTGAAGGGATGGCCCTGCTCTGGGGCTGCGTGCTTCCGGCGGTCTTGTTTTCACCCTCCCCTCCCTTGTGTGAGGCTAACAAAAGTGCCCAGCCATTGTCTTGAATTTGTTTCCACGGGAAAAAATTGTGATGATGTAGACCGTGGTTGGTATTTCATGGCATAATGACATCTGCTTGTGAGGGAGTAACGTGTATGAACAAGATCCTCTGGAAGATGTCCGTGTGAGGTCTTCTCTTTCCAGAGCCGTCACTTGTATCGTAAAAAAGAGCCTCCGTGCCCACGTGAGCAAGGGTCAAAGGTCGTACACAACCAGGACGAGTTGCTAAGCTAACCATCATTCCCAGCACTGTGAGCAGCATTACCAGGAAGTTTCGCCCACAGACCACCAGACTGATGAAATTCTGCTTCATACACAAACTGATGCATGGCATTTAATTTCATCTTCCAAAGGAAATGAAAAAGAAACAGTATTTCCTAAAGAGGTGAAAACAGAAAACGATTTTGTGAACTCTGAAAAATGAGGCAATAGACCAGCAGTTGTGTAAAACAGCATATATACGGTATATGTACAGAAGAGCACGTGAAATGATGTGAAGAACATATCATGGGAAGATCATGGGAAATGATGTGAAGAACATATCATGGGAAGATCATGGGAAATAATGGCACACAAAAACTGTTACGAAAGGACTAGCGTAGAAGACTGTGTCAGTGTAAACACATCGAGAATGTTGTTGTAGACACAAAATGTAGCCGATGGCTCGTTTCGTATATTACGTCCTTTGAATGTGTCGTCATCTCTGTGGTGGTTGTTAAACGGACAACATTACCGTAACGTTTCTATCAATAGTTCAACACACCGTACTTCGGAACACAGTTACCACGCTCAAGTTGGTGACCCAAAAGGAATGTTCCACAAACACACCAAGAACAGATCATTTTCACTTTAATGGGATGTATACCGGGAAAAAATGTTGTCATAGCCAGAAACTCTCAGCTAGCAAATTGGTCACCGGTCTTCTGGTTCTCACTGAAACTGCCTACCTACACAATATCAAAACTGACAGACTTTCACGCCTAAAGACTGGCGAGTCTTTTGTCTCTGATGTTAAGAGAAGAAAGACGGAACAGGAAGTTGAACGCCATGAGCTAATGAGTCAACTGGCTTACTTAGAAAATGACAGACTAAGCAACAACCATTGGGTCAATTTGTTGATGAACAGAAACAGGGACAATACGAATACTTACAGACCCTAATATGCTTTAGCATTCAGTTGTTTGCATTGGTTCTCCTCTCGATCTGAGGCATGACCACAAGTCTACGTTGTGCCCACGATACCAACCACCCTTCCAAAGGCAGGATTAGTACCACCACCACTTGCAGGAGAAAAAAAAAATGTCAGGAAGATGCCCAAACTAATTTGGCCTGCAAGTCAAAAATGGCAGTTGGCGGAAATAAGGTGAGCGAGCCGGGAACACACAACTATAATGTTGAAGTCAGCGGTATTATGCTGGTAAACAAGACGGAAACCGCTAACAATGTAATAATGCTAAGCAGCGACGCAATCCCCCGCATCCTGAGTGCGCAGCATTTTCCTCTCGCCGGGTACAAATCCATTAGCACGCCGGTGTAAGGTGTCGCACGGTGATTCCGCTGCAAGGGACTACGGCTTCTGCACAATTAGCTCGTTAGCTGGCGGTGTCGCAGCCTCTGCCGAGCACAGCTCCCGCAAGGTGCTGGGAAGGTAATTAAGGCAGCGGGTTCCTTTCTCTTAATCAATTATCGCCTTGCTCCCATCCGCTCCTGTTCCAGCTGTCAATTTGACGATGGGGAGGGGGAGCGTGGGAAGGACGTCGGAGGACCACGGCCAGCGGTTTGCCATGTGCGTGCGGCTCGTCTTCCCGTAACTGTCAAAAATCTTAAGTTTATCTCCAAGGTTATAATAATTCTAATAATAAAACCGAACTTAGCCACGGGAGGCGGGGTATGGTGCACTGCTGTCCTACATCCAGAGGGTTGGGGGTTTGAATCCCACCTCTGCTCTTGTGCAGGCTTCCTTCAGGTACTCAGCTAATAACTTGAGCTTCTTTTGCGATGTGGTATTTTATTAGAACTATTAGACTCTTATGATTGAGAAAGAATTGAATAAAATTAAAGGAAAGAAAAAACACAAACTGTAAACGAGCCTGTATTAAACAACCAGCAACAGAGAGTGTCACCTACAACCGGTAATTAGGACAAACCAAAGGCTTTAGAAGGTCAGTACTCCACTGATGGATTCTTAATCTTAGTCTTTTGCTTTTAAGCATCAGTGTTAAAAAGCTACATCATTTACTCCCACTTTCTCACTGCAGAATGACTCAGAGTTCAGTGAACGACGGACAGTTACGTAGACACTCGTTAATTTTTCAGTGCGTTATCTCTGCTTTTCTTCTGCTGTCTATGAGCATCGTATGGGCTCTTTGTAACAATTTCATTCCTTTCATTGGCCACTGTGTGTGTGTGTGTGTGTGTGTGTATGTGTGTTTCTGAAGTACAGAAAATCATTTTTATCCACCGAGCCGCCCTAGACACAGACTTGGCTGAGGTGCGTCTGTTTGTGGAAGAGAGTGCCTGTTCTCCCCTTACCACCTTTGAATTCAGCTTTCATAACTTCAGAACTTGTATTATTAAAGTCTTGTCTGTTTTTCAAAAGAGTTAGATATGGGAAAGAAATTAGTTTTTTTTTTTTTTTTGAAAACTGAAATAAACAAATTTATCTTTTGCGATTTGTTGCCAGCATTATCTTACGAGTATGAATGATTGTTGAGCTGGGTAATTCTGAAATATTGTATGCTTGAAGAAATGTATTTTTATCTACCAGATTCTCCACTCAAACCAACAATGAGTAGCAAAAGAATGCGCTGTGTCTGTGTTGATACAACGTGAGAGAAATCGCTCAGTTTTTCCAGTGACATCTGAGGATCACACCACCTTCAGAGTGATCAGCAGTTCTTAAATCTCATCTCATCAATCATGCATATCTTTTCTGCCCGTTTTCATGACACTGTGGGCTACTGGACTAACCTCAAAACTGTGGAACAGACCATGACCGCATGGCATATGGTACCCATATCTTAGAGGTGCTTGGTAAAGGAGGGTGTGTTAGCGGACAATGACTCCCAGAATGCACCTGGGGTCCAGAGTATGGCGCTGTTCTCAAACTGCTTATAAATTAGACTGGAGGGGGTGGCAGGAACTGAACGAATCTCGTTAGCTAAATAGTTATGCAACAAGAGGCGAATCCTGCAGTGGCTGCTGGAAGATAGACCTCGTTAGCTAAATAGCAATATAATGAGGCAACTCTTGGAGCTCAAACCTCGTTAGCTAAATAATAATACAATAAGAGGCTGTTCCTATGAAGAATGCTGGAGTCAAGGTTGCTGAGCGAGAGCTGTAAGTCTCGGCAAGTCCTGACAGCTCTCTGGGATACCCAGGACAAGGCTGGTGGGCCAAAGCAGATCATTGTGCAGGACCAGGGTGACCAAATCTTGCCTAAGACTTCTGATCCTGCACACAGGTATTGATCATCCCCCCTCCAGAGAGCACATGATAGGCAAACAGATACAGGGCCCTCGGCATTTGCCCGTAGAGGACAGCAACTTTTATCTCCCCCTGGGACCCGAGGAACCCCTTGCAGCCTCAGTTCCAGCATGCATCTTTAGCCCCGTCTGTTCCGGCCCTGACAGGCGGCGCGAGAGGAACCAAGTTCACCAAGGCAACCCACCGATGATGCAACTCCCGGCTCTCCATGTGGCGTCGTGGAGTAGCGAAGCCGCCACAAACCCCACGGCAATCTGCTGCCGTCCTCCTTCCAACCGGGCCAGAATGCTGTAACAAGCCACTCTTTCACAATCCTCCTTGGCCTGCTTCAGTGACTGGTGAGCTGTTTCTAAGTCTGATGGCCTCCCAGCACCCTGCTTGCTAGCAGAATGATGCACCATCCTGCCGTGATTAGAGCTCCTGTTAAACCCCATCAAAGTTCACAGACACCAGGTTGTTAGTTCTCTGGTCACTGGTGGTACAGCAATGAGTCAGGCGTCTATACCTACAGTCTCCCTCTCAAACGCTGCTAGCAATTAACTGGTGCCCTTCATCATCTGACCTGATGTTGTTTTGTCGAGCAGAAAAAAAACTTACGTCTACCATTTTGTAAGGCTAGATAATTTACCAGAGCAATTCACGTGAAGTACTTTGATCAAAGGTCCAACAAAAGTGTCCCCTAAACCTTTTGGAGTCCTGTGGAGTGACGCTCTTACTATACTGTTGCATTGATGCTGATGTCATTTCACAGATGTCACCGGCAGCTTCAAGTGACAAATTAAAAGGGTGGAGGAGAAAAACCCTATTTGGTGAATGCGATGCGGGTGGAGGGAGGAGTACGCGTAGCGCCCCGAAGGGGGTTAAGCAGGCGGGTGTTTGCAATCGATTCTTCATTTCATGCCGACCACCTTGGATTATTCAGAACAGGGAGAAAAGAGCATCTGCGTTGGCCACTCAAACCAAAGGCGCAAGGTAAGAAGCGTGTGAGGGGAGGCCGCAGCAAAGGGGAGTAGGGCTGGGGACTGCTTAGCTCTTCAGGTTGGGAGAGGATGGCCTCCAACTAAATGATTTCCTTTGCAATCTCCAGCATGATCTGGATCGATGTTTAAGACTCACTGTCTGCAGTTAACAGGAGGGGAGAGGAGAGTGCATCTCTAGCACGTGTTCTTGTCGCATGGCTTCTACGACCAGTTTCATGGATACCAGGGCTGCCTAGGTGGACTTTGACTCCGTTCCACCATAAAAAAAAAAGTGAAATCTTGGGTCAGTAGACCACATGACCCCAGTTTCTCCGGGTATCAGCAGAGCATGGGCAAAATAGCCTCATAATGCACATTTAGAGGAAATCTGGGGATGTTTTTTTCTCCTTGCATCAAATGCAGAACCTAATGCAATATGCATTAGGCTTGAAAGAAAGGCTCTGTGCTGGCGATGTAATAAACTGCGTGTAGATCTTCTCTGTGGATCAAGGGAGAAAATGACTTGAGAGAACTCCGTCGAGTCAGATCAAATACCGCGATGCAGTGGGCCACAAATTGGGGGTGCGACGTCAGTCGGCTGCACTTTGAGCACGCAAGCGGATTTCTTTTATAAGATTGACTGCATATCAAAACTCGAAGGGGGTGGTAAACAGGCCATTAAAGGTGTGTGCCGTTACTGGGCCCAGATGTCACCTTTACCCAAAGAGGATGATGAAAGCAGAGGAAGTCAGATGGTGAACAGTCGACTTTGTTCTTTTTCTTCAGTCAAAGCAGTCGGCAGAGCTGACATTTTGCCTGCTTGAACTGCTGGATAATTTTTAAAGAAGTTTAGGTTGAGGGCTTTGCCAAATCTTCTAGCACATTACTAGTTCTAATGAAGTAAAGCAATAAGACCACATCCTTTTTTGATGCCTGATGCTCTGGGTTGAACACGAAACCCAGCAGGTTGTGGGTTTCTATATTGGTCCAGCTCTGCGTGTTTGAAGTTTTTCTTGTGTGCATAGGTCTCCTCCCCCAGTGCGATGGCTGGGTGAACTTCAACAGGAATTCACCCCTACCATGTGACCTATGAGGGACCAATAAGCACAGACAGCATACGCTCCGGTTCTGGATCAGGACACATCCGTTTTGATGAGCCTCATACAGTGATTGATCTATGATCAGTGATTCATCTATCAATGAATTCAGAAGCCGCCCATTAAAGGCGGGCTGCATTGGGAGGCCTGTGAATGCTACGTGGAGAATGTGAAGGCGACTTCTACAGGAAACCGTGAGATTGTGCCCCGTCACCTTCGCCGGCATGGCCGCCAAAGGAATGACTGATCACCACACTCTACCTGACAAAGCTGTCGTTATGCTAATTGATGGAGGAATTCTCGGGACGAGGTGGACAGAAGCCTCAAATGGAAGGATTTGTCTGTTACTAACTGTGTGATATCTCTGTTTTTCTTGGGGAATGGTAAACAGATACCAGATTCAATTTTCTGGATGCTTTAATAACATATTATCATTTAAAAAAAGTTTATTTATTGGAAAGCGGATACTTTCCCCATCCATCATTTATAGCGTGGCAGTAAGCCCACTAAATGGTGGGTAAGAGAGGATTAACACCCCCCCCCCATGAATTGCATGAAAAAATAAACAGACAAATAAATAAATGCATCTTTATCCCCTTCAAAGCGTGGCACGTCTGAACTGCATCGTGCTTAAAATGCAATAAGGTTAAGCGAGGGGTTTAAAAAACATGTCTGATGTGAACGTCAGTGCTAAGTGAGGCCTCGGAGAAAGCCGCTCAGACTGGATGTTCCTGCAGTCACGCGCTGAGGAATACATATGAAATATCTGTTTGATGTATATCTTTAATTAAAGGCTGGGAAATTTCCACAGATGGATCAAGAGTGTGTATGATCATCGGTGCAGAAAGCAGGCCGAAGGGCACTCTAAAAGATAGAAACTGAGCCTGAGTGTCGGATAGCGATCCTGTGAACGGGACATTTACATTTACAAACACAACGGCCTCGTCCCCACGCAGGTGAGGCTGTCGGGTCGTCGGGTCTCATTGACAAAGGGGAGCCATTTATCGGGCGGTCAGCGGCGGGGATATGCTATGGTTAACGTTGTGCTAACGTTTCACTCCCATGACATTAGGCCGAGGTATGTTGAGGGGACCCGAGCATAAAGGGGGCAGGTAAATGGAAATTGGGGCAAGCGGGGGAGGGGCCAAAAACTATCCAGGTTTGATGTAAACTTGACTGGGCCATGCTGTCATGTTTACAGACCTTTAAGAAGTTTCTGCAGAAGCTAAAAAAATGATGGATGTGTACCCTTGCTTAAGAGGTCATGGGACCAGGAAAATGGATCATGGACATAGTCATGACCCCTACAGTCTCACCATGGGGGGGGTTATGGGGGTCTCTGCATCACCAGCAGACCAGAGCCCTTTGGGGAGCTTCCAAGGGTCTGTCTGACACATACATGCTCTCGTCTAGCTGTCTTACTGCAGTCCTTCTACAGTGACCTTAACGAGGATGGGAAACAAGAAGACCCTTTGGACTGGCAGGCCGGTGTGGCTATCCACACCAAGCTAGCAAGCTTGAAAATATTTACTTGCATGTGTGTTATGTATATGTATGTCCATGCTATAGGCTGACACAGGATCAGTTTCTGAAACAGACCATTGTACTTAAGTTTACATAGTGAACCTGACACAAATCCTGGTACTCGTGACTACATAGCTACACTCAAAGCGAGCTTCACTGCACATCAGTGGAGACATGGGCCAAAGACATGCTGCTTAGGCAGCCCGACATCTCCCGTTTGTCTGAGTAAACCTTGCTATGTGTTCTGTGGTTCCAGAAACAGGTGAAATGTGGATTGATAGATGTATGGATGGATTTCTGTGAATGTGGAATCCACGCTCCAGATTTTCCCCAGAACTGGAGCACGCGGCTGGTGCCGTACAGCCAAAAAACATGGCAGTGCTGCCTCTGTATCTATCCGGATTTACGGTTTAAAAAGTGTGGCTGAAACCAGGCCTTGGGGGGCGTCCAGCGATGCAGGGGGAGATAAATAATGTGTGTCGGTTTGTGAGAGATTACATTCTTGCTCCAAGGCCTTGTTCGAGCGTCCTCCAGAAGAAGCTTTCTCACTGATTTGGGGAAAACACATGGACACCAGTGTCAGGGGAAGAGAACCCCGCGTTAAATAGATGATAAGATTGAGAGGGAGGAAAATGACATATTTCTGATAGGTTTTTTTAATTTTAAAAGAGGGGACACAACTGTCATTACCAGAGAGACCTCTGTCTCTCAGGACAGGGCTTTTAGCCTGTGTTTTCAACCACCCCCTCACCAAACACTCAAACCTCTGAGCAAAGTGCAGACACCAGAATCTGCCGGGTCTTGCTTCAGCCTGCGATTACCCAAATATCAGAACCCGGTGGCCCGAGTAGATGGTCTGTCTTCTGTGTGCTCCCAGACCTCTTACGGCTGTGGTGAGGGTCTGGGGTTAATAATTCTGGATAGGAGGATCTTAACATCTGTTTGGGATGTGAGATGATGTGTTCAGGATTTCCAGCATGTGCTCAGTCCTGAGCTTCCCGGGATCGACTCAGGATTATCATATTCCTAGACGGATGATCGATCGACTGAAAAGGTGCTAGAGATTTTTCAGTCATTTTGCGTGTAAAAAAATAAATGCCCACCCAATATCTCTAAAAATAATGATAAACTTATTAGAATCAAATAAGAGCACAGTATTGCATAACTTAAAGTATCCATCCATCCATCCATTGTCAAGAGCATAACTCAAGCAACATACTGGGCATACAGCTTGAAGTCATCCACGATAAAAAGGAGAGTAATACCTTAACCGTGAGTTTTTGCTTACAAAGTCATACCTAAATCACCGGAAGCAGATTTAAAGAAAACACTTTAGGAGAATGGTAGATCAATTGTATTAGCCAGCTACCCACATTAATTATGGGTATCAGAAAACACCCAGTAGCACAATAATAGCAGAGTTATTTGGAGGCTTTGAGACGTTATCTGGTCCCACTGCCCTGCAATCCGAAGAACGGTGGAGTTGTATCCAGTCCAAATGCCCTGTCTGTCTGTTTTCTAACTGAAGCCCACTGCTCCTTCGCAGAGCGGTGCCTAAATTAATTCCTCTTGCTTTCAAGCCTTCGAAAACGTCTCTCAATATCACTAGCTTTCAGATTTCAGAAGCGCTGAAAACTGGAGGATAATACGAGGAACAAGGGTGTGCCGGTCTCCAAACCTCCGTCGTGTGGAGTCACGTGTTTCACACCAGTTTATTTGCCATGTTGCTTGTGTTTATCTGCATGTTGGCTCATGCCTGGGTCGCTCAAACATCGGCTGTAAACAGTCACACAGCTGTGTGAATTTATCTCCTTTCATTTCATGAAGTGCTCTAAAACCATATGTTCAGTTTTGGCATTTTAAGCACAAATCAGCCCCATTGTCTGGCGACTGTGTAAAAATTCCGTTTAAATGCTCATACCTGAGTGGTTTTTACTCCTTGCATAACGAGGCTGTAAGGGGGTGGTACAGTAGCTTGGCACGTGCAAACGCAGCCCTAGATCTGCACATGCAGGCTTACCGTGTGCTTCCTGTACTCGCGGAGTCGCCGTGTTTGCCCTCGCATGTATGTGTGTGCATTTAGCATGTCCTTCCCATGTTTGTGTGGGTGTCCACCTCCAGTTTCCTCACACCAGTGAAAAGGTAGAAGATGAACTGGTGCCTCTGGTTTGCTCCCCATGTATGAAGGATTGCCCGCCCTGCCGGACACCCACTGCACGCTGGGGTTTGCTGCATCCTAGCCCGACTGGATAAACACTCACCGGATGCAGATAAAGTAGATGCAGATGCAAGCTGTGGATGTGTAAATCAAAAGTGATGACAGACAGTGACAGCACCCGTAGATGGAGTGAAAGCAGCCAGCTAGGGATGCTCTCCCCCCCCCCCAAACTGAGGAGAGGTGTGTGGAGTGTGACTGAGCCTTGAACGTGGGAGCCGTGCAGGAAAATGCATATGGCGACAACTGCAAAAAGTCATCTTTAAATTGACTCAACCTCAAACACTGGGGAGGGGGGGCATTTTGCAAATGAAGACTCCTGTGTCTGGAAATGACTCATAATTATTATTACATGGTACACGTGAAGGTATAACACTGCTTTCTGCTTACACCCAAGCCTGGGATCATGTGCTGCTCTTTGCAGGGGTTTTGAGGCTGGTGGGGTGACTTTTTTTCCCTCCTCTTCCTTTCTATCGGCTCTGAGGAAGCTTTTTTCCTCATCCATGGCCACATAAATCCTGTAGTGGGAGGCTTTTATCCCTGACCTGCTTGGCAGCCATGCCGCTAAGCAGAGGGACCTTCTGTGGTAATAAAACGAGAGGTTTATCCTGAGCTAGCAGTCTTGGGTTTTTTTTTTCTCTGCTTTTGTACACTTTGCCTCCTGCCAGTTGCCCCCCCGGTCAGTGATCTAGGGAAACCATGGCCCCAAAGCACTGTGGTAGCCAAAAAGGACATGCCACGAGTTTGGTGGTCTACCGATGCTTGTGACGTTCTTCGTATCCCAACTTTGGTGCTCAGTGAATATGCTTCTTGTCTGCCTAATTGAAGAGCGACAGAGCAACTGGAGACGGAGGAAACAATAGCACCTAGAATGAGCATCACAAAATCCACCTCATATTGTCTTCCAGGGTCTCCTCAAACCAAGCAGTTCGACGGGAGGTCAGACTTGCTGCGTCCAGGAGTTAAAAGATGGCTGGTGGACCTCCAGCATGCGCACATAAGACACACACCAACATCAGGGCCCAGCGGATACTGAATCAGCTTGACAGATGGAGATGGGCCCTGCCAATCCATCAGGCCATGACAGACGGATGGAGGAAGACCGGAGGAGCGGGAACTGGGAAGCCTTTGTCAGCTGCAAACACTCCACACCACACAGGGCAGGCATTAATCCTCCTGATGTGTACAGGTAGCAGGTGGCGTAGTAGTTAAGGAAGAGGACTTGTGACAGATTAGCTACTGGTTTAAATGCCAGGAGGGTAGCTGCTTGTTAAAGGGTAGCATTCCATCTGTGCAAGTCATGGTAACACCTCTGAATCCTCTCAGCCCTCAATGGCCTGAACACCTCATACCACCAAACTCCTGCAGAACATCTCAGCTAATGAGACAAGGTATTGTTTCATTTGCATTGCTAGACAGGAAAACGGTTTTAAAAAAATGATGTGAAGCGCTATAATTGCAAGCTTGCATTTTGGGAAAGGAAATGCGCCAGTTGCAATTGGGTCTTGCTGCCTTCGTGTCACCATCTGCTTTTTTCTTATCCATCCTTTACATCCCTTCCATTTGGTTTTGTCACTGCACCGGTGGCATGGCTCCCCCTGCCTCTGAAGGTCATATGTGTGTTAGCTCACCTTGGGTGGCATGCGTGAACTGACCCACAGTCTTCCATGAGACGGTGTGAGCTATTCAAGCTCCCAACCCACACACTGCCCCAGAGGGGGGTTAACAGCAGCACACAGCCCAGATCATGCGACCTTCGCCCGGCTGTAATGGGACCTGGATTACCCCTTCACTGACGGCCCTTTTTCCAACACTGGGAAGGAAGGCTTATCTCTGAAATCTTTTTTCTGGCTCCACTGTACACACATTCTCTTCCATGCCACTGCAAGCAAGCCACGCTTATACATCTTAAATGGTGTCTTGGGGGCTGTTTCAGATACTGGGAATTCTTAGTTTTTGTTTTTACCAAGACAAGCCAAACTCGAGGTCACAAACCTGCAGGTAATCACACTAGGTCCTCACATTAAGGTTACGGCGGACGAGCGTAGCTTAGTGGGGGGTTGTCGTTCCTCTGGCTTTGTGCTTGGGTAACTGGGACAGGCGGTGAAGCTGGAGGTGATGTTGCCCCTCATACTGTGGGGTGAGTGGCAGGGGGGCAAATACCCAAAGATGTTCTATGGCAGAGTCTTTCATATCAAAGGATAAAAGTTAATCATGGTCTCACCGCAATCTACAGCACGGGGATCAGGAAACCAAGCAAGAAAGATTACTGTTAATAATGTTTCATTCAATTCACACGTGACGAGTCGTCGTGTACTGCAGCAAACCACAGCAGTCGGTGCCCTGCTGCTTTTACATCTTATCAACTATTTTATAGCCATTTTCTTACTTTTTGAAGGCTGCCGTTTTTTTCCATTTACGTGTACGCCTGTGGGACTCGATTATGGCTGACATTCCATCTTTGGTGGGATTATTAGAACCTTTTCAGCCTCATGTGGTCGGTGCTCCTGTGAGATGGCACATTCTGCCTTGGTTCTGATGAACGTGACCCCCAAACCTGTCAACCTCATGTTTATCACAATGTGATGAGAATTTACCTGGGTGGATGGTAACACAATATTTGTGTCACTGGGGCTGAGGGGGAGGTAGGGTTTGAAGACAAACTTTGTGTGGATGGGGGAGGGGAATCTTGTGAGTATTTACTTCTCACCCTGAAATGCTGAACACCGCAAGTTTCTTCATGCTATTACCTGAAGCCCCACCTGTCTCATGAACTGTATTGGCTGTTTCACGTGTCAGTCTAAAGGAACTTCCGTTCACACTTATGCATTCAGTAATACTGACGCAAATGAACAGCGATATCCCACATTTGTTACTTATAAAATGATAACCAGTAAATGATAACCAAGGTGATCAATAATGTGACTCCAGAAACAAATTTAAGAACTGTTCATGTCACAGATACTTTAAACTTTAAATTAAACAACACAATGTTTGGCAAAGATCATCGGTGCGTCCTTTTCCAAAAGGCAACCCACCTCTGCATGTATCCAATGCCAAAACGTGCTCCCGAGTCAACGTGAACACTTAGCAAGCCTGACATTGAGACCAACCAAATTTTCCTTTTTTTTTTAGCTATTCTAAGTTTGATCTGACAGCTCAACCTTTCTCCACAAAGCAACAGGTTACTCTATAAATGACGGGCTAATGATTAATGGGTTTAGACACGGCTCTGGCTGTGTTTCTGAGGAATACCACAGGTTAAACCAGAGTTCAACATATAGCTGATGTAGCCTTTGATTGGGATGTTTAAGAGCTTCCTAACATCCTGAGCTCCACAGATCAGTAGCACCAAATGAAGGGCCCCTTTCATTCTGTTTACTTTGCTCTTCATTTCTTACAGCAGGTGTTTGTATAGTCGTACAAACAGAGTAGTCGATAGACGGAAATGCGACTTGAAGTGTTTTGATACCCGGCAAACCCATCGGGAATAATGATGACGGGACAATGGCACATTATTTCCTCCGGAGGGCACCGAAGGTTGTGACGGCGGCTGCGGTATGGATGGTGGAGCATCTGCTTTGAAACGAGGGCGCCGTAATTACCCTGAACCACACAAAGCTGGTCCTAAGTGCTTTTACTGAAAGAGGGAACGCTGATAAAGCGAGATGGCTAATACCTGATCAAAGTGTGGCGATCGCCAGTCAGCAAGATGAAAAGACGCTGGGCAGGGAAGACGTTGGCGTCATTGAGTTGTACAGCATACTCATTATGCTGCAACCGTACTCATTGCATGTACACGACATTACTGACAGACATGACCGTGCTCTTTCATATACCCGACAGTACTCACACATGTGACTATACTCATTCAAATACCCGACAGTACTTAGACACGTGACCGTGCTCTTTCATATACCCGACAGTACTCACACATGTGACTATACTCATTCAAATACCCGACAGTACTTACAC
>JAACJT020000080.1:559271-587350 GCA_009936485.2 Gymnarchus niloticus
CAGGAGCAGTAAGAGCAACAAAAACAACAGGGGTGGCAACAACGACACAAACGACAACAGGAGCAGTAAGACCAACAAAAACAACAGGGGTGGCAACAACAATACAAACGACAACAGAAGCAGTAAGAGTAACAAAAACAACAGGAGCGGAAACAACTAAAATAGCAAAAACAACCACAGGAACAACAACAACTCTTCTCTCTCCTGTGTTGTCTGATTTCCTCCCAACTCTCTACACTTCATTTCACCCTGAACATTTGACAATCACAGCATGATGAATTCTCAAAAGCCGTAGTAAGTGAGAGATAGATCCTGCGTTGGGGCTGACCGCTGCACCACAAAGGCCAAGACCTGGTTGCTGGCCCACTTTTGTTTGTGAAACATGCGTCTGGGAGCGATTGAGAACAATGCTTATTTTTCTGCCCAAAACGTGAATCGATATTTACTCTTCTGTCCTTGTCCTGCACAATGGGAGTGCAGCTCCTGGACCACTGCAGCATTCTGCCTTCCCTTTCCATTTTTCATGCGAGGACAAGGGCTCAGCCGACCAAGGATCTCACGGGGCTGGAAAATGTAAATGTGCATGTCGCATGCAGCAATCTCGAACCGCCACCCGCTAATGATTAAATGCACATCCTCCTCCCTATTTTAATTAATGGTGGCCCAAAATGGGGAAAAAATAATCATATTTGAATAACTGGCATCTGTTTAAAATAGAGCAAGATCTCCTGTCATGTGTAATTACGATGATTAGTACCAATTAGTTCTGGAAAGCATATATTAAGCACGCTTCACTTACTTGCTCAGCTAATTCATACAAAGTCAGGTGCCAAAATGTCCTAATTTAAGTTGAATAACCATGTTCAAAGCCTTTAAAGTTCATTATCATGAATGGCCTTTTAGACAAATCTCAAATCAAACTGAATTAAGAGTCTGATTATCTTCACTTAGGTGGAAAAAAAGCCAGTCGGACAGATTAAAGATTCCAGCTGAAGCAGAGGATATTAACATGGCAGCCACTGAATTCAAAATGGCTCCAATTTCCTCTCGCCGTTACAGAAGAGTTGAACTTGTGCGTGTGACCTCATAGCTGCCTCTCTCACTCTGTCCTCTATCTTTACACAGTATGTTATTTATACTACACATGTATTACTGTGGTAAGGCAGTTCAGAGTTTTACACTATTTCATCCTACTCCAGGCTTTGAGTCCTGTCCCCTCCTCTCTGTGTGTGACATTTACTTTGGTTATGTGAGTCCCTTCCTGCTGTCTGAAGGCGTGTTTAATCTCTGTCTCTAAATTGCCCATAGCGTGTGAGCCTCACACGCACAGAGTCCCCCGCTCTGTAACCCGCGCTTCCAGGAAGAGGCTCCAGACTCACTGTGACTCTGTGATGGATGCGAGGGGTGTGGAAGATGATGGACAGGTGGCTGTGGAAATGAGCTCATTTTAGAGGACGTTCACAATATTTGTGTCACAGGGTTGGTGAGAGCATATGATTAGTAGAAGGTGTAGTTTTGCAAGTGTTTATGATTTGAACTGAGAAGCCAGCACTTTGTGATGCGTGAAGGAGCATTCATCCGTCTATCTGATGACTCTGTTATTGTTGTGTCTTTAGCGGGGAATGAGGAGATGAGAAGGCCAATAGACCACATGATGTCTTCTCACTTTCCAGGAAGATGACGTGATGAGATGACGTTCCTACACCGGACGCCATTGCTGCAGGCGGAGGCAGCAATGTTTTACTCGCTTAATATAAATGTTTTAGCGTAAAACAGCACGTAAAGGCTTAAGCTAACCTACTTCAAATCCATGTAGATATACTGGCTCCTTACAGAAGCTGAAATCGCTTTAGGGGCAACGCAAGGACCATATGGCATGCGGCAGGGTATCCTCTGCGGTTACTAAGAGGCGGCATCGTGAATGATTAATAAGGTCTTCCACCCATTTTCCATAACAGCTTATTGGGAACAAGGTTACAGTGAGCCTGGAGGCCATCCCAGAATGCACAGGGGCAGGGGAACAGCTGATGTGGTCCATCAGGGCGCAAACACACATGCACACAAAATGCGGTTTAGACATATCTGCATGTTCTGGGGCTGTGGGAGGAAACTGGACTCTTGGGGAAACACTGATAGGGTGGGCAAACTCCAGAAAAGGAGCAGACCCCATTCCTGGAGGCCAGAGTGCCACCGGATAAGGGGGTCAATACCCAAGGCATGATATGAAGGAAACGTATGAAATGCCATATAAAGTTATGAGAGGATCGTAAGCATGGAACAGCACATCCTTGGCCACGCTTCAGTACTCGAGACGTGTGAAGCGTGTTAATCCCACTCTGTCTGTATGCTCTGATGGTCCGAACCAGCGGGCTGCCATTTTCATTCGCTAATAGGCACCGTGTCCCTTGCCAAGCTGCCAAGTGGCGGGTGGACAGCAGGACAGTCACGGGCTGCGGGAGAGATTCAGGGGTAGGTGTAAAGCAGGTGGCCCTGGAAAGGAGGCACGCAGCCACGGGACGTGGGACGGCCTCAGCCTCGGGTCTGAAGATGGCGGGCAGACTCAGAGGAAGGTCACGTGACCTCACAATGGACAGAGTTCGCCGTCTTTCTCCAAGGGATGACAGCAGTTCCCACCGTGGATTTCCGACTGGGCTTTTAGCTACTTCCGGAATCGACATGCTTCCCACATGGCTAAGCATCAACTCGCGCTGCTTGATACTGCTGACAGCATTACTTAAGAACGGGGAACTGCAGCATGAGACGACACAACAGGGGGAACATCTGTTAGATGGTAGTTCCAACAAGACACCTCAAACTTACAAAGACCTTATTTAGCGATCCCAAGAGTGTGTGTGACTGACTGCCAATGGAAACACTGTCATTTCCTTCTGGAATCAGGTGACGCACCCTCCACAGCGACACCCAGTCAGAAAAGCATGCCTTTATATTAGCGTATGCATGACGGACATTGGCTGTTTTGATGTTGATTTCGTCTGTAATAGCTCATTAAGCCACTCTCGCGAATTACTTCAGCAAGAGTGGGAAAAGGTAATGACACAATACATTTGCATTAAATGGACCACAAAATTAAATGAGCCCTGGATTCTACTTTGTAAAAAAAAAAAAAAAAAAAAAAAATTGGGGGATTTCTGGTTTTGGGAAAGACCTGTTGAGATCGGACCCTCTGTGATGGGCACACTGAGAGTCGGGACCTCATGTGCATGTGGGATGTAACAAGATGTTTTTCTCACGCCTGTCTCGCGGGGCAGATAGGGCCGTGGCCGAGACTGCACAAGCGTCACGGGAAAACGGAAGTAAAATTGCTTCTTGGTGAAGAGGCAAGAGAAACAGAAACACACAAATGCAATTATTCTCCTTTCTAGCCACAGGAATTGAGAAGTCACCAGGCTATGTTCCTGTCGGGGGGGGGGTAAATCCAATGAAAACCAATGAAAAACACTTGGTTGGACGGACAGGGGAACAGACTTATCCAGACACTCCCATCCACATAGCTCTTCATCTCATAGTCAAATTTCAACAGACATGCACTCATAAAATTAGACTAGTTGTATTCCTCTAAACACTTTGAATCTTTCTTGCTGCATGTGTAAAAAGTACGATGCCTGCTTAAGTGAAAATATAAAGAAACTTTCCTGCAGGTAGCTCAGTCTGTGGACTCATAAAGCCGGGTTCAGCGGGCTGGCCCCTTGGTCAAAGTACTTAATGTCAATAAGGCAACCAGCTGCATAACCAAGCCTAAAAATAAATGTATACATGGATAAAAGGTGTCTGCTGCCTTGGGTAGAGGAGTCAGACAGCTTCCAGCGAGGAGCCTTCGTGAGATCAGACGAAAAGGACAGGAGATCATGATCCCAGAAACAGCAAATTCAGGAAAACCGAGACTGCATATAGATATGCCCAGAGCAGCCTGACCTGGAGGGGCCGGGGGAGGGGGGGCATAAGCTCACCTCAGAATGAAAACAGGGCCAGTTTGACTGCAGGAGAAGGGGAGCACACTGAGATACTGAGCTTGGTCTCAGAGGGTAATATAATCTGTGTGTGCGTGCAAGTGTGTAGGGATGGGCTGTGGTGTGTGTCTGTCAGTGTGTGTGTGCGAGGGTGGGCTGTTATGTGAGTGTGTAGGAGTGAGCTGTAGCGCGTGTGTCTGTGTGTGTGTGTTTGTCAGCGTTCTGGCACACCAGCCCTAACCCTAAGCTCCCGGCAGCTGTTCCATGGGTTACTTCATTAAGGGCTCATCTCTTTTTCCTCTCTTTTCATACGGAGCACCCAGGTTTCAAACACTACTGCTCTGACAAGAGGAAGCGAAAAAAAGGAAGTCCTCCCAGTGAAGGTCCTTTGACCACGCTTCCACGACGCGCGGCCCCTTGTCCCGGATTCCACTTGTGCCTCACCGTCGTCTGCTCTAAGCTCAGATAAGCTCATGCTGGCACTAAGCTCACTGGAGAGCCCCCTGCCCATCCCTCAGGGACCCTGCCCCCTCCCTGCCTCCAACCACCCACCAATGGTGTCACTTCCCCTGTCGTCACAGGAAGACCACCACAGCCGTCCAGTAGATCTAATGCCCTCTGCAGAACAAGCCCCCAATATCTCAGTAAACCTTTTCACCCCAATAAAATAGGAATGAGATGTTAAAATGAACTTCTGAAGCGGTTATCTCGCTCAATGTTAATCTTTCTCTTACACACTTGGTCCAAAGTGACACGCACACACACGCACATACACACACTCACAGGCGTTACACGCTGCTATATTTTCCACTGACTGACTTTTATTTTTAATTAACCATTCTCCAGCTCAAAATGCAAAGCGTGAAAGCAGAGAACAGACAGACAGGGTTGTACACGTTTGCATTATTTTAAAGCAGATGAATTCCTTTACCTCTGGGGGATGCTTCTGCCAGCCCATAAGACAGCTGAACCTGTCTAGACACCTGCGCACATACACACAATGAGACTGACCTGAGCACAGCACCTCACGCTGACTGTTCTTCTATGGAGTGGATGTTTATACACGTAATGCACAATTTCAAACGTTCTTCTTCGTTTTTCTTTTGAGTCCCGAGATTTTAGAACCAATCAGTGGGTTTAGGGCAGGCCGATGATCCTATTTTGCCGATTTTACCATGAAAAATGTTAAATGGGCCGTTTGACAGCCACAGCTTCTGAGTAACCACATGGTCCTTGATTCATTCTTTTCAGGAAAATAATAACACACACATTATTAAAATGTAAAAAAAAGAAACATCACGTGCTCCAGCAACAGAGCACCAGCATCCCCCCTCCAGAGGCAGTGATGTTATCATGTCCCTGAAGACTGAGGCATTATGGGAAAATAGAAGGGTGGCCTCAATCCCCATGGCAGCTTCCCAGGGCTGTGGTTCCATCACGGATAACTCAAAAGCTGTGGAGCAAAACGTGTGTGTGTGTTTTGTGTTCTTTTGGCATTGTTCACATTTCTCCTCATCCTAATATTTATTCTTTTTTTGGATGCTGTAAAATGCGTCAGCTGTCTTCTCTTCACACAGCCTCTCAGTGTGTAAAAGGAGTGTCACGTTGGTGGGGTCACACAATCTCACGTGCGCGTGAGCACACACACACACACACACGCGCGCGTGCGCGTATGCACTGTAGGGATGTGTGTCTGTCACAAGGAGTGTCAGGCCAGGCTCGCACAAGGAGCTGCTCCAGCTCCTGGTCTGGGATATGGTACCGTTTCTTTATCTCTCACAAGCAGATGCACGCGAACGCCTCCTCCAGGCTTTTCCACAGCTCAGAACGTGGGTGTTCCTCTTCCCGGGCGGACGTGCTGTAGCGGCGGGGGACCCCATGCCCCGTGCCATTCCCCGAGAGCCCTTCACTCCGGCATCCACTGTATTCACAGGCACATTCTCTCACGCATGCGTGCCCACACATATGGCACAGGCATGGTTTATGGCACGCGGTTCCCCGCGAACACTTCAATTCACCGGCAGAACTGCCTTCATCCAGTGTTTCCCCCCCTCGTTTGCTCATCCTCCGCCAAGTCGCCTGTTTTTGACAAGCTCTCGTTCTCTTAACGAGACCCTGACAGCAACCTGTCCTTGGATCAATTTACCGGGACCCCGATTCAATCAAACCACCACACTGACTGGCTTGTCACAATCCATCCCGGCCCGCCGGCAGTCACACCATCAGTGGCTCGGCCGCATCGCTGGAAACGCGCCTTTTCCCCGCCGCACGGATGTCGCCGGCGGCGAATGGACTGTCACGCATCCTCTGTCCGCTGTCACGCCGCCGACACGTCCGTGAGGCTGTCACGCTGATGGGCGACCGGGAAAAACAGCCATAGTTCATTATCACGGTTCGACACAGTCACAACGGGGGGAAAGAAAACAGGCAAAGCACAGACACCCTTGTCCCCATCCAGTCAAGTCAGCGTCACTTTCTCGTTACTTTGATTAATTATTTGTATTTTTTTTGGCAATTGTACCATTTGGCAAACCCATAATGTTTTGATAATGAAAGCCGATATCGGCTTTAATTCATTTGCATAAAAATTGGACAGACAGCCTAGTTACTGCACAAAATCAGAGCCGAAAGCTGTCAAGCAGTCGCCAAAATAAAACCGAACGAGAATCCATATTAAACTTTAAACAGAATTCCCATAAACTGCCTAATCCCCCCCCCCCCCCCACCCACACCCCCAAAGGCTGAGAGGGGAGTATTAATAATGTCTCAAATTTCATTCCCACAACCAAATTGCAGGCTGGTGCTGGATGCATTACCATTCTGAATTGCCGGAAACATCCGCACGTCCCTGACACCTAACCTGACGAAGGTGACAGACCATGTGAGAATCTCACTGGGGCAGGGGAGTGGTCTCAGTTTGCCCTCCTTCCACAGTTTCACGGACCCCCCCCCCCTTCACTGACAGGCATGACTGGTATGCAGCTGGCAAACGGCGTAATTGAACACCATTAGAATGCTGCAACAGGCTAATATCATCATACTGCAGCAAACCATATTTTGTGCCTAAACACTGCACCTTCAGAAGTCTGTGGCCACTTGCCGTGCCTGTGTGTTCCTGGTAGACGATGCTAGATAAAACGAGCGAAGGACTCAAAATATTCCGTTATGTCCAAGGTTGTAGGTTCGAGTCCCACCCTCATTCTATACGTGAGGTGGTTAAGCACCCTTAGTTTGTCCCCGTGGGTATCTTTGTGCCTCCACCTCTTGCTCCGTGCTTCCTGGGATCAACTCCAGGCTCCCCATGACCTCTGGACAAGTGGTTATGAGAAACGGATGGATGTCTTTTTGTGAGAATTTCATAGCAGAGAAATTAATAAATGAACTTCAGCTAATGGAAGCTTTTATCACTCTCCCTTGAGTTGACCCTTAAAATGCATTAGCAGCGAATAATAATTTCAGTTTTGGAAAGGGTCTTTGGTGATTTTTCATACACATACCAGCTCCCCTCAAAATTGTGAAGATATTTTGATTTCATGCTAATTATTTGCCCAAAAATGATTAATGAAATTAAAACCTGATAATGTTTTATCTATTTATGTATTGATTTCAAGGTTTTTCACGTGCTTTGATACCTCAGTTTGTTGCAGATTGCTATTGCTTGAGCTAACTAGAGTTCTGAACCCAAACTAGACCACAACGAACAGTGAGCGGCAGGCAGGCCATTCCCATTTCCGTGGGGGGCTTTAATAATGGGGGGGGCTCAGTGTCGCTGTAGCGATGTGGTTAGCTGCAACTTACAAACGTCATAAAGTGATATGGCATGCATGGCGACAGCTTAATTGCAACAGCTCGTTGTGGATCTGGGCTGTCATTTTTGTGTGTGAAAGCCCAAAATACATTACTGCAAAATTACCAAATAGCTAAAACATTTTAATATGCTTTTAATATTGTTTAGCTGCTAAAACTAAAACTGTTTAGCTGGTGTTACTCAGATTTATTCATCCATAGGACCAGATATTTTTTCCTGATGCAATTCAGAGTAATTGCTTGGCTCAAGGGTACAACAGCAGATTCATAACTGCAGTCTGCAAAACGGCTCAGTGAACCACTGTTCCTGAGTAGTTAATATGTTACTTCTTTATGAAACTCCGTTCTTCTATAAATGTCGCATTCGGTAATGCCAGGGGAGTCTGTCGACAGGCTTGATATCCTGAGGGTTATTTGGATGTTATTGCCCAGGAGTAACGGGACACGCGGTGGCAGACATACCGGAGGACGGTTCTCTAGCGGAAGCACGGGCCTATTTTCCAAGGGGTGACAGTTCAGAGAATCATCCTCGTCCCGGACAAAAGAAACGGGAATGGTAATCATCAGTTCCAGACAAAATGCACATATGTGACTGGCTGGACTTAATTAGAAAAAAGATACCAGCTACAGGCAAGCTTGCATCCAAGTCACCACTGGCACCGATGAGTCAAACAGACGAAGAGCGGGAGAAAGTGAACGAAAACAGAGATTAAAGCAGAGAGAAACAGGCAACACAACGGAGCAAAGACGAATTAACTCTACGTCGAATTCATTCACCAAAGCGCATAAAAACCCGGAGTGCCATTGATCACCGTCTGCCTCTCTTCCCAGACATAAGGACATGGTAGGAATCTGCTTCCCAGTCACCTTTCCTCTCCATGTACTCTTTGCACAGCCTGTTTTGAACCTTTCTTTGACCGCGGGAAGCTCGCGTTGGTCCACAGTGACGCAGTCATTTCTGGGAGATAACGAGGAGATGTTCCGCTTCTTCGAACACAATACAACCTGGCATGTACAGGCAATACATCACTTACGAGTATGAAATCGACAACATGAGATATTCATTTTGATGTCAGACTCAGAATCCTACATTAAATATATATATATATATATATATATATATACACAGAAGGTCCACCAGCTACAATGAACCTTTATTCCAACATCATTTCATTGTATCTTTATTTTCAGACTGACCTGGAAATGTGTTAGTCCCACTCTACATTCATTGGTTGGTGGCAAAAGATAATAGTTATTGATGGTAGCTATTGACCAATGTTTGGCCACACCCACCCAAACAGAATACCATTTATGTTATAAAGTAACAGATCAACAATGGGCAGACGCAGGCAATGAAACACGGAGGGTGGGATTGCGATGCTGCCAGACACCGACTGGGTTAACCCACTTTCCATCGATTACCTCGTGGATTCCCATTGGGTTAAACCACCTGGTGATTGACAGCTGATGGTAATCCCACCCAGTATGCGTTTTGAAGTCTCATCACGAGTATGGACCCTGTAAAGTTCTTCCCATAAGATGCAATTTGCATTCTGACCCCCACTCTGTTGCTGGTGAATGCTGTGCTGCAATTCAATGACAGTTTATCGCCTTGGAAAAAGCGTCCATGTGGTCGTCAGGAAATCCTTCGTCACAACAGCAGCCTGTCCTATTAGGCTGATTGCTCAAACTGTGATGTCATCTGGACTAAAAACCACACCAGCCCCAGCTCAGGTCTGCTTTAATTTTGCGCAAATTAAGGAACTTTTCAAATTTCCCAGAAAACAAACCCATGCAGAAATATGCAGAAATGGTTTTAAAAAACTGTGGAAGCAGAATGGTAGCGGTCACAGTAGTCCGCATCCAGATGTGGACAGCTTGAATCCCAGGAAAGACCCGGCTGTTGTACCCTTGAGCAGGTACCCAACCTGAATCGTTCTGGTAAAATGTCCAGCTGTATAACTAGATTGTCAGCTAAATAACTCCCTGCCTAAATTTAGAAATGCTGATGATGAAAATATGAGCCGTGCTCTGCTTCTGAAATGGCCCACTTATGCAGCTCACACGCAACTCATGCCCACTCCGTTCGGGTACTCTCTCACCAGTGACCACGTCCAGGCCCCTATGCTCGACCTCACGCGCAGAGGCCGCCGATGTTTCCTTCTGTGTTGGCCTGACACCAAAAATAGCCGTTTTGTCTCCACCCTCCTCCCTGATGGTGTTAAAGCCATCTTTCTTTTTGTCTCCTCAAATAAAGTCAGCTGCTTCCCTTTGCCATTGCACTCGGGCGGATTTTTCAGCACCCTCATTAGTTTCGCAGTTCGTTTGCGACACTGCATCTGTTTGTGACAAAGTCCCAAGTCTTTTAAACCAATAATGATTGTGGTAACAGTCATCGCTATTTTAATACGACTTGTAGAACAGAATCACGTTAATTTTCTCGGGGATGGATGATATTTTTTTTGTTGGGAGCTAATTGCTTGACATAATGAGGTAGGCTGCCCAGCTGTCAGATCGTAACAGAATTTCAGCTGATAACAAGTTTCTCATGGGTGAATGTCAAGAAGGGGTTACATCCAGCCATTAAATTGTGAGCAAATCAGACACATTATCAAGGTGTCCTTTTGAAAGTTGGAAGAACTAACATGAAATTATCTTGCTGCCTGTGTCATACCGGCCATCGCCAGGAGGAACAACATTCGAGATAGTCTGCAGTTATTAGTCGTTAAGGTCAAACAGAAATCTCAGTGCAGAGAGCGCTTCTCGACCCAGTTCTACCCGGAACGTGTGTCTCGGCCGATCCTTTCAGAATGGTCGGCTTCATCGGCCTCCACCCTCATCTTTGCAAACTGGGGCACTGTTTCATCAGTTTTGCTTTGCACTTTTCATTTAACATAGATCACACAGGCTTAAACATGTTGGAGTGAGAAATATAAAATCCATGAGTACAATAAATACACATTAATAATCTTTTGAGCCACACAGTGTCCGAGCGCTACATGGCTAAGAAAACAGGCTGAACGCTCGGCCTCAGGTACAAAACCAAGCAGGTCAAACATGGAGCAGACTAACATTATTTTATTAATTTCATTAAGCAACATCTAATTATGCTGAAATGAGTAAAACAGTTATCTGTTGCTCTGTTATTTCCAAGGAGCAACGTCTCAACTGTTCTGTGTGATTCTCCCCACCCGTCGATGAGGATTTCAGGGTTCTAGGTTTATCCACGTACGTGTGCCTAGAACCTAATGGCAGTGAGAGCCGTTTGGCGTGAAGCCACCGAAACGGATTAAAGCCGTTTATCTATAGAGCGGACTGTCACTACATGTCTCCAAGGAGATGCGTGGGAACCAAACAGATGCTAATTTCATTATGGCCGTGGACTTCAGGGAGGAAGCGAGGCCACAGGGCCATGATGTATCGCCTAAGGGTGGTTGTTAGGCACAGCATGTGACAAAATGCTGTTAACCCCTCGTGGTACCCTTCTACAAATATATTCATGATTAGCCAGGGAGTCATTGGCTGGTGTTAAATGTTTGCTACGACATTGAAATTTGTGTTAGGGGCATATCCCCATTAAAAACATTTTAATGAGTAGGTGTATCATTTCATAAGTGCACCATTCAGAATCCAGCTCTGAGTGGAGTTAGGTCACATGATCATGGTCCGTTTAGCCCATGTGTGAGTCACAGGCCACAATGTGGACTTCAGTAGTGCTCTAATGAGTACTCGAACTTAACTTTCATAGCCACAGACCTGCAATGATTTGACCTTTCTGTTTTTTTTCATCTTTCCAAATACTACAGTCCATAAGCTGTGGTGTATTATCGTCTTGTACACACTCTGCTGAGGTACACGAGTACTATTTACCGGCTTGGAAACACTGCCTAAAGAGAAGCACTGGAATCTTCCCTGTGTAACGGATGGCTGGGGTGAGGATCCAGATACAGGAGTTAATTTCAGAAATGTGGTGCACAGAAAGGTAGCGTGATCTAAATCATGATCCAAATCTGCAGTCTATAAACAGGCAGACAGTCACAAAGTTGACACTGGAATTCGGGACTAACAACAGAAGCCAAATGTGAAGACAAAGAGTCAGAAAGCGAGGAAAACAGAACCTGAAGGAGACGCTCTACGGTGGGACACTCGGCACTTCACAAGGAGGCCACTGGAAGTCAGGTGTTTACGTTATGCTGATTAGTGTTGATGAGCTCATAGCTGTGTGTGAGTTTTCGAAAGAGCTGGACCAGGAACCGCACTGACATGACTGGATGGACTCATGGCTTGATGTGGGTGTGGCACCATGAGTGTTTCCAGTCTAGGGTTCGAAAATTATTCCACAGGATGTCACCGCCTTGTCCCATTGACGTAATTGGTTGAGTTTGTCTTTATGTCTTCGTCGTGAAAAACTGAAATGAGGTAAGGAATGTAAAGGTTTTGAGTTATCTGTAACTTCAGTATTCGCCTGGTCTTCACTATTAAGAAAATGCATTTCACAAAACCTTTTAATCAAGCAACCAAAAGAAGCAATGAAAATGTACTCTACGTGTTTTTTAGATTACAGATCTAAAGGCAACCCATTGAAGAGGATTCCTGGGATAGAATCCAGGATTCCTGAGACCCGATAAGTGCTGATAGAAAATGGTAAGTTGGTTGGATTTGGGATCTCGGTTACACAGTGATAAAGACATGGTTAATATGAGTTGTTGGCATCATTTTAAAGGCACGTCGTGTGTGGGGGGGGGGGGGGGGGGGGGGTTTAAAGGGGGGGGGCGGGGGGGGGGGGGGGGGGGGGGGGGGGGTGACTTCATAGAGTCAGAGCAGATGGAGCTTTCGTGGATGAACTGTGTTGATCCTTGCTGCTTTGCAACCACGTACATTTGCCGGTTTGGTATGCTTGTGCCGAGGATTTTTAAAAGCTAATTTCATAAAGCCCATGCACCTTAATGAGCATTCCGGGGGTATGTTTCTCTACGTCTGTGCTTAGCTCACAAGAACGTTTTAATGAAGCGGGATTTTCACAACGTCGTCTTCTAATCTGTCTTTCTGAATGTGAACCTATCGGAGGTTTATTATGGGATGGGAAGAGGTCATTTTGCTCGCTGATTAAATTCAAGTCAGGTTTCCCTGCTAACAGTTATCTATGCCTAGAAAGCCGCAACAGACTTGCAGTGCTGTACGAGATGGGAGAAATAACTCGGATGTTAAGACTCAATTATGTGCCATTCCAGGTCCAATCAAATCAAATTCTTCAGTCGTTTAAATGCATATCAGCATTCATTAATGCCCAGGCTACAAAAACTCCCAGAATGCCATGCGCACCCACGAGCGTTGGTTTCCACCAAAAGTTTAATTAACGACATTGAAATATTCGCTCGGCATCATTATGATGTCGCTCGCATTCCGTGCCCCGAAAATTTGCTCAATCTGCGACAACTTTGCAGAAAGTGGTCATGGGACGGTAGACTAACTTATGACATCGTTAATAAGAAGCAGCTCAGTTACAGCAGGACTGGGATTGGCTTAAAAATTCAGGCATTTAATGACTAGGCCCAGTCATCTTTCTGTTTTCAATCATGTCATTCAAAAACTGTATTTTATATACACTGCATTGGGCATATCGAGTATTCCGTGATGCAGGAAAATCCCAAAATATAAGATGCAAATTTGAAGCTGATTACACTTAACCCTAACAAAACAGGAATTTGTTAAACTAATTTAATTTAATTTCTAAAGCGGAGTGCTAATCCTTCAATTTTAGTTAAGGTTTGTTGTTAGCATGTACAAAATAGCAGGCTCGTCTTACACTACACCAACCTGATCACCGGGCTACACGACACTTAAACTCTTCAGCACCTCCAAATAAATGAGAAAAAAGAAAAAATCCAAAGACGGATTTGTTTAATGACAAACTTAATCCTTCAGTTACAGCCCTAGACAATTTCTTATGGGACCACCAGTCATCCAAATCACATTTAGGGTAATGACAGAGGACAAGTTGACAACAGATTAGCTCACCACGGGGGGCTAGGCAATGGAAAATGGTAAAGTTTTTAGCATGTGGAGAGAAAGCGTTTGACCATATTGAACATAATTTATTATAGCATTTAAGTCAAGCCATGAAACTTGCCCATTAGGAAGATCAAACAATTTCTTCCAGCAAGTACTATGGTTAAGATAAATGTACACAAAAGACCGATAACTGTTAGCTCAATAGCCCAAGTGTTCCTTAAAATACCTCTTAATTGCATATTTGCTAGTGTGTCAGGCCATAGTATTAATTTGAACATATCCAGAAGGTTCTTTACTCACTGTAGCTGGTCACAGCGGACCTCCCTTCTTCTCCTGGGAGCAATTAGTCTGAAGAGACTATGACCTGAATTTGAGGAATTACAGACTGTGTACATCCCAGAAGAGAAAGCAGGGAAAATCCTCCTTCAGAAAGCAAACATGCGGTCCTTTCGCGTGCCTCCAGCTCACTGTGATCCAAACAGAATGAGCAGGTATTGAAAGTGATGACGAATCTCATGTAAAATAAGATGATAAAAAGACAAATAACAATAAATAGGAGCACTAAGCTATTCACTAAAATGTGGTCGCCTATGGTAGTACGACAAGACTAATCAGGCAGCTTAAATAGCATCATTGCAGTTCATTGAGAGATATGCTAACGCTAATCGGTCACAGTACCACGCATGCTGACAGTAATAATCCATACAGTAAGACAGATGAGCTCATTTCTGACTTTGTTGATCTTACTTGCAATAGTTGCACAGCAAGATAGCTCTGTAAGCACCTAAACCCAAGCCTTTCCAATACACACCGGATATCCTGTCAACAGTTTAAGGGCGGGCAATTTTAGGTCGTGTTGGGCCAGAAAATTCCAGCTTTGATTAATAAGCCTGGTGAACTCTTCAGACTGGTTTGCTCTTAATGGAGTTTTGCAGCTTGATGCTGAAGCACAAAGGCCGACCACACAACAAGCTTATGACATTAAGGTTTTGTTTAAATTGAGATGTTTTTCTCTAGCTGAACTATTGCTGTGCCATTGCTGTGGTCATAATAAAGATCAGACCGGAAAGATCCACAACTCAAAGGACAGGTGATTAGCTTTCCAGCCCGAAAAAAAAATAAAAAATCACGCTAATCAAAAAGGCTTCCTAGACACAAACTCAGTTATTCACATTGAGTTCTACCACATATATATTCATTGTTTTGAATAATGCTCTCTATTTGATGGCGGAATTTTATTATTATTACTTAATATATTATCTTTTCGTTTTATATTTCAAGACGAGATGCTGCGGCATTTAGCAGAAAGAGGCAGAGATAATATTAAACTGATATTTTTAAAGAATTAACATTTAATTGGGTATCTTTATATGCAGCGTATATTCATGCTCATTCTCCGTGCCGGATATTTTAAGAGAGCAATTCAAGTGAAGGGCAGCGTGGTAGCTCACACCTCTGGGGTTAGGGGTTCGATTTCTATCCCCTGGCCTGTTTTTTTTTTTTTTATTTTTATATGAAACAGCTGCCATAAGCTATGGAAAGCGTTGTGGCATGCGGTGCACCCCAGAAGCCGAATGGACTCAGAGCGTGACGGAAACTCCCTGAGTTATTCCAGCAGCGGGGCTTTAATTAAGAGCCAAGAGCTGAAATGCCATTTTGAAGGGCCTACCGAACGTGATATAAGGGTTGTTAAAAGCCTGGAATCTTCAGATTACTCAGGTGAGATGCTTCTTATCCTGTGGGCTGGAGCATGACAATGGGGTGATCCAAAGTCAGTTTAACATGATGAGGTATTGCCTTCTCCCACTGGGAATACAGTGAGGAGAGCTGGGTAAAGGGAATTTTTGAGTCTGTTACCGTTCTGTTATGAAGTGAACTGGGCCGTGAGCAGCCTCAATCAAAAACCATGTTAATTAGTCGGGTTTGTTTTAACTGCGATGCAAAAAAAAAAAAACACTCATCACTGATTTAGAAGACCATAGAGGATGGCCCTTAAAAATTAGACTTACAGTGTGCTTCTTCACAGCCCAGGGCTCTAACCCTTGGATATGGACCTCATAATTTCCGTTATCCTCAGGACTTGGCCGTCACATATGGATTTAATTAAATTTCAAATCAGTCTTGGAAGCTGAATTCCAAGCTGCAAAATGTCTTCTAAGAAACTCCACATTTGAATGGCCTCTATTATCCACAGGAAGATCCATATCGACATTAATTCAGGTCCGATGAGGGAGACCCTTTATAGATGAAATGGCTTTTTGGATTTTTTTTTCTGATCATCTTCTCCTACTGGCTGGCAGTAAATGGACAAATGATGGTGAGTTCAGACTGCCGATCTGCTGCACAATGGCAGGAGCAGACGTGACTACCTGGCCACTGGCTGTCGCCACAGATCGGGAGGACTGTAAAACAGGTGACCTTCCATTTTCTGTTGGCCCCAAGAGAGTCGGCCCGTATATTCCGTTACTGTCCCCCGCCTGATTCCGATACTGTCCTCCGCCTGATTCCGATACTGTCCCACGCCTGATTCCGATACTGTCCTCCGCCTGATTCCGATACTGTCCTCCGCCTGATTCCGATACTGTCCCCCGCCTGATTCCGATACTGTCCTCCACCCGATTCGATTACTGTCCTCTGTCTGATTATGTTACCGGTCTCTGCTTGCGCTCTCTACATTCCCATTCCTGAGTTGCAAGTCTACCCACTTGCAGAGTCCCTGCTTTGGAGTTCAATGGCTACAGAAAAACATTCAGTACATTAAATAATATTCATTATCATCATCACACTTTACAAACCTGCCATCACAGGTCATAACTGTCATTTCTGAATATATCAGAGGTTGTCCCTATGAGTCTGTGTCAGGGAGATGAGTCTGGCTTCCAGGACAATGTGGTGTCATTTTACCCCGGATTGCCTTTCCTTCAGCGTTTGTTTGAATATCGACTTTCTTTTCCCACAGAATCGTTCCAGCAAAAGGACATGGGCACAAAAGGAATAGCCAACAATGAGAGAGAGTGCCACACAATCGGCTGATCGACTGGAGTGCCAATTAGACCCAGAGTCTCTCCTGTCGTGAGGCCTTGAATGGAACAAAATTGCCTTTATGCTGGAATATAATAATGAACTATTTGCCAAGCTAAAAAATTGTATCTAACATGTCACAGTCCTTATAGAACGCAATGCTTCAAGGGCCTTCATGTTTTTAAGGGCCAATTTTTCAATGTTCTCAAAATGTATGTGCTCAGCGGATCCAAAATGGTAACGAAAACTGCCCTTCTGATTTTGACACTAAAGTAATCCCTCGAAGAATCTTCATGGGGATCCCCACCGTGGAACGCAAGTGGGGTTGCCGTGGCGATGCCCCATCCTGTAACCTCCTGATGAACCGACCCGCCACCACACCATCTGTGTTGCTGTGCTCAAAGCGGATTTTTGTGGAGCAATTTGTGAAAGAGCTGCCACAGAGAAGTTCCCCCAAACACAGATTAGCTACAGAGGCACATCAAAAAGCTGTCTCTCCGACAAACAACGCAGCCGCAGGCTAATCGGGCCTTTGTAGCGTTCGTCTGGGTGGGCCTCGATGAGTCGAAAGGCTCTCTGAGCAGCCACAACTCTCGAAAGGAAAAACACAACGGCCAGACGACAGATGCATGAAAAACCAGCTGTGCTGATTATCGTAAAGTTTTGGTTGGAGATCTCGTGATCATTCGTTTAACTGATCAATTAAATAAAACGGCAGTGTGATACGGGGAGTATTACACCACAGCTGACAAAATGAGGGCTAACATAATGAAAGTCAGCTTTGAAGCTAGCTGAATCGCACATACAGGGACCTTCGTGTTACAGCCACACCAACACTGAGTTAATCCAAAAGGCAGAAAAAAACCACGCAGCTTCTAATTTGTATTCCACCATGGTTCCAGACAGAAGGTTTGGTTTTTTTTTTTTGCGTGACATTTAATTTTATTACTAAGAATAGAATGTTTACGTCCTAATCGCTGTGACTTGACACAAACTAAATATCCTCCCAGTGACAAATGCCTGTAAAGCTGAAAAATGACCTTGCCTGAAAGGCGTATATATAGCAATAGAGAAACATCGTGGTGATCGGTGAGAAGCGTACAGATATCAGAAGGGTATTTGTTTTGGGTCAAGGAACAAGCAGAGGCCATTTTCACAGGTTGAATGTCTAAACAGTTCTAAAGCTGCCTTTTTAAACATAACACCCAAATACAGGCCTTTTGAAACGCTCCTCTGAGGTCACCTAGCTCCTATGGTGATGGTCAGAGCCAGTAATTAAAAAGATGTCCCACGCTTTCGGAGCGGTAAAAAAATCCACCTGATAATGTAATAATTTTACCAGTTACCAGCCCACAGGAAACCGGAGGCCATTTCTAATGATTTAGCTGCTAGCCGTAATTAATTCGATTCACATCACATGCAGGTAAAATCCAACAGATTTTTTTTAAAGCAAATGGGTTAAATGGGAAAAAAAAAACCCACAGAAGTCATCTGCTGGGTTTAGACGTATATGAAAACCATCTCAAGAGAAGCACTGTTTACTACAGCCCCACCGGCTGCAATGATAAGCTGTCCATTCAGCAGACGTGCCTGCGAAATGCTTTTCGGCGTTCAGCTAGCCGTTCTTCGTTTTTGCAGATGCACCAGCAGAATTAAGCCGCCACGATAGCTTGCACTGATTATAAATTCGGCAAGCTGTGGAAGACAACGGGGCTTTGTGCTCACGTGTATTTCTGATTTGCGTTGCACTTTTTATGTGAAAAATCCACGCCAGGAAAAAACAAGATTATCAGGAGGAGCCCCTGGATTTCACGTTTTACATTTCTGCTGTAACTGAGGCAGGGAAAGCATGTGGAGGTTCCGGGGCGGTCTGACAGCCCATCACCTCACCTGCGATCAGTCACTAATTGAGAAAATATGGCAGTTTTCTGGAGAATGAGACAGGCCCAATACCACAGTGCAGTTCTCTGGCTTGTTGGGTTCCGCTCTCCCCGCCTAAGGAATCAGAAACGCACCAGAAAATTCCCCGTTCTACTCTGTAATCCCTCTGTTCCTGGATTCGTTTACCATCCCAGGGGAAGCAAATCTTATTGCATTACTACAAGAAGTACAGAAAAACCCAAGAAAAAGACAAAAAGAATATGAAAAAAAACAGCAGCTGTTTCCACGGTGACAATCAAAACTGGCCTAGTGCCATGTCTTTGAGGGCTCCTGGTTAATAAGGCCCCCCTACAGTGAAAGGCAACAACACCCCCCCTCAATAGTGAGGATGAGACCCTCTCAATGGGTTCAAGCCTTGCACAATGTCACTGTCCCTCTCGAGGAGCCGTGCTGCTCACGTGTGACTTGACGTGGGAGGCGTTTGCATGGCATTCTGGCGGTCCCATGGCACGCCGATAAATGCCCAGGAAACAGGGAACGTTCCCACAACGTCCAAAAATGTTCTCATTACATTCTTAACGTTCCTGTAAAGTTCCCTGTTTGCTGGGTGGGCAACTAAATGATAGTAAGTTGCAGGAGAGAGTCAAGGCTGGGAGAGACACGCTTTTTAATTTTAGTCCAGTACATGGTGCCTTAGTTAGCATGTAGCACTCTCCTCTTGTTTTGTGCCCCCAAGTTGTGTGGCCAGGCTTTGGTGAGGTTCTAGGGCGGACAAACATGCCTTACCATGCCGTATGTCTGGGCCAGTGTCTCCCCAGAAAACCCCGATGCTCAATCCCTTCAAAAACCCGGCCTACTCTCCTGAGCGCTGACAGGGGAATGGTTGTCTCTTGTTGCCATTGTGACCCATCGGGTTGGCTAAGCCTGTCTCATTAACTCAAACAAAGTGTCTGCCCCATCGCCCAACCCAGCACTGCGTGCTTCTGTTTACTGTCCCACCCACAGCGTTTGCTTTCACATTTATTTGTCTGACGTGACATAGATGCGGAGCGGATAATACATCTTGGCATACAGCTGTCAAGCTACGCTGAGCTTCCAAAGGGGGACCAGTAACGAGTGTTACCGGGAAGAGCGGTACAAGATGTGATTCGAGCTAATATCAGGAAAGCTACTCAGATAAGCAATGCCACGGGAGTCTATGAGGGTCCCCGGAGAAAGGGGACACCCGGTATCGTGTGCCACCTTCAACACGCTGGTCAGCTGAGCTTAAACTGACTCTTCCTGCATGGGTCTTTTTGCGATTCATGTCCAGTTCACTAATTGGTTGAAATGGTCTTAGTCGAGCACATTGAATTTTACTGGGTGTAAAAATATGCTGACTGTGATTTCAGCAAATTGATCACATTACCCTGTCTTTTGGAATCTTGAATATCAACAGTCTGCTAGTAAATGAAGCACACAAGTTTAGCGGGGCTGTACCATTAGCATGGGAAGAATGTCTGCGTTGTTTAAATTATACAGGACACAGATCTGACAGTGTGTTGCGTTTTAATCATGTTTTGCTTGGTACTTTTACATCCGCTGAATGTTAAAAATAAAATGAAAAAGCATTCATTATTCCACTGGATCACAAGTGGGATGGGAGCAGTGCTCTCTCATTTCTGTTTTGGAAACGCCGAATTCTGTCGGTGCTGCAGAAAAGCCGAAGAGCGGCCATTTGTAGTCGGCAGTGAGCGGCCCTGACGGCTCTGTAAGCGAGAGCTTCCAGCTTTGTTTGGATTATTTAAAAAAAAAAAAAGAAAAACTCCTCTCAGGCGCCGAGACATGACACCTGCAATTTAAAGTTTCCGCCGTCTTCGGCAAGCTCCCGCAGGCCGTCGGCAGGGCTAATCAAAAGCAGTGGTCGGCCGGCGTGGCATCTCAGTGCAGGCTGGCATCGGGATGCGGAGAGGGAGGAGAGCGGAGCGGGTATGAGAAGTTGGGGGTGGGGATGCTCCCAGGAAAGGCAGGGAGTCCACTGTTGTGCGGACGCGGTTCGGAGCCATGTTGGCTTTTAAAATCCGCCGGGGTTCCTGCAGCTCATTATAGCGGCTGCCTGTTAAGGCCCTCATGAGGGGAGGGGTCAGACAAGCTATGCATGCGTCAGATCAGAAAATCACAACAGACTTGCAGGCGCCCGGCCAAGGCCTGAATGGCCCCCTCCCCAGAGTTTTCAGACACCACGCTTTCGGCTCGTGTGGGATTCCTGTATGGCGTTGGATTGCCTTCTCTGCATCGATGAGCAGGCAGACCATCTTTTCCCCGGATGTACCTGAGGCCTTTGAGCTCAAGCAACTCTGTCTAAGAAACAGGCTCCAGTCTCAAAACTTTATTTGACTGTTTTTGTGTTTTTTCTGCTTCTTCTCCATCCGATATTGGTAAATAGTTTTTTTTTTTTCTTTTTCAACAGAGGTTGGTGTTTTGTGTCCCATTGATTGTTGTATTGAATACCAAGGAGCTCTCGCTGTTGTTTTTATGTTGGTTACCCGTTCAGGAGACCCTGCCTTCCAAAGTAAACAGCAAAGCCTGAGACTTCAGAGGTGGGTGACCCCTGAAACAACCCTGGCTACACACCTTGATTTGGCGGTATGTCCCCTACGTCTGCTGCTACCTGTCCCTTAACCCTCAGCTACAGCATCCATGCACTTATTTTTGAATAATCGGAGTAAAATAACCCCTCGGCAAAGGTTGCGTGGGCACGGTTTTGCTAAGAGCTAAATTAAAGTTGTTATAATGGCATGTTTTTGTTAAGAGTTCAATTAGAGCTGTTTAAATGGCACAGTCAGATTCTGACAAATAAACAGAACTCAGAATGATCTATTGGCTTAAAAAGACATAAAAAACAGCAAAGGCAGAAGCAGTAAATAAAATATGAGACAATAACTTTGGATTCCGGAGTGTACAGCTGTGAAGTGAGTACCCAGGTTTATTTGGGGATGCGGGTGTTGAAAGGAATGTTCACTCTATTGGCCTCATCCCACCCCCAGATTTCTCACAGCCTCAGAGATTGATTGCTCTCCCTGGCAAGCGTGTCACCCATGGTTCAGCAGCAGCCCCCATTGTCACCATGACCTCACCGTAGGGTAGAGAGAAGGCAAATGGCCCCGGGGGGGGCTAATAACTTCCCTCTGCAGGACAGATGAGGAGAAGCATCCTCAACAAGTCGTCCCAGAGAATGTCTCCTAGCTGCAGAAAACACTGGACCAGCTGGAGGCAAGACTGCACGGCTGTGCTGGAGTGCTGGGGCGGGTTACATGGTGGCAGGTTCACCGGCACGCTAAGAGGGGCTCGGGGAACAAGCGGTCCGCGGAGGGTGGGGGGGTAGCCGTGGAGAGGTACTTCTCCTTTAAGAATCTGAAAAGACAAGGGAAAACCGGACAAGCTTCTCGAAAACAAGACTTTCCTGACTTACAGGCAGTAGTGAGAGCTAGCGAATCCTGCCAGAACCCGGCTCAGGGGGGCTTCTGAAAGGGTGGGCCAGGAAGGAGGTCAGAAGCAGCCAATCACAAGGGCTGGAAAAATCTGAAATAATGCTGGAGTAATTCAGTGTGTGGTACAAGGGTACAACAGCCAATGACCTGCAGAAAAGAGAGTCATCATGGGTGGTAAAACCCCACCTTTGATGAGGACACTGACTGCTGCCCCCATCTCAAAGAACAATTCAGATAGGGTTCCTTGCTAACAGATAGAGGAAGGGCCAACAACCTGTGCTTCCACCTGAAGAGAACGCTTCCTAGCCAAAGTCCTGTACCATCTTGGCCCAACCAAGGCGCCTGTGACGTTCCAATCCTCTGACATCACATATATTATGTATTCTCCTTTTTTATGATGCAAGAAGGCTCCTTGAAATGGGAAATCACTCATTAAACTGTCACTGAACATAGATCACACCTTAAAGAAGAGAGCAGGAAAATGAGCCAGACGACAAATGGGGGGGGCAAAAAAATGAGAGAGTAGGAGAAGAGAGGGAGATGAGCTGAACTGACGAGCACTGTATTCCTGAGCCCTGCTCATAAAACATGAAGCTGAAATTAAAGGAGCATTTCAGATGACAGATTCTGAGATTACCCACAATTCCCACTATTCATTCTGCAAATAATTAGAAGTGGGATTCCACACAGGATTGTCAGGATGGAGGAGAGAGTTTCGGCGCTCAACACCACAGTCTCTTCCAGATTATCCCCACTCTGTGCATTCATTTCATCTTTATCTTGGCTGTTCGGGAGCTTTAAACGCAACTTTAATTAAGTTTTTTCGTTTTTTTTTGCCATCGCCGTCAGTCGAGCCGCTGTCGGGCCTCTTTTATTTCATGTCCGGCGCCTCTGTTTCAAAGGTTAGCTTCTGAAGCACGCTGCCAGTTCTCGTGAGACATGCACGCCTGCTTTCATCGAACGCGCTTCGCAAGAGGAAAAGGTGATGCTCCTGTTTCTAATGCACCTGTTCGCAAACAGGGTGGGCTGGGTTTCCCCTCTGCGGGGGAGAAAAGGGGGACTTTTAAGCGGAACTGTTCAAGGGCATATTAATTGATGACAGTGCTTTTTAAGAAACTCATTTGCAGCTCTGACAACTTTAAATCTCTGTGAAACTTTAAGCTGACTCACCGTTTTTCATTATTCATGGAGGGAGGTTTCACCGCCAAGCCGTCACACGTGACATTTCTCTCTCCATTTTTTGGGGAAACCAGCTGGAAGAGATGGATGACTATTGCTCAGGTGATCTGTTAGAAAATTACAATGATGTGATGCCAAATAATATGCTGTGATTTCACAGAACGTCGCTTCAGACGCCACAAAGCTGTAAAAGATTCTCTGGAGAGTCTTCCTCTGTGGCTCACCTTCAATCCACCACCACTGCTGGATTTAAACCAGTTTGAGGGCATATACCTCCACCCCCCTGTCCCGTATACCTCCATCCCCCTGTCTCGTAGACCAGCAGAGAGTGCATGTTGTCCTCGCAGTCCGAATGAAGCTTCAATAACCTCAAATGAAGCTTAAGCAAAAGTGACGTACACAACACCCACAGAACAGTGATCGAGAACAATCTGCGATTGCTTCTGTTCTGTCTTCTTGAGAGACGGGTCGTAAATATGCGGGTTCCCCCACACTTCCTTACATCACTGCTCATGATGAATATTCTCTTCTTCTACTCCTTCTTCATCAACATCTGTTCTTTTAAATTCAGCGCTGCCATCTGCTGGAAATTCCCAGCAGTGCACTAATCTATTCTATGCACACGCAGAGGCATGGTGCAGCGACGCACAAAAAGTCTGCTAGACACAAAATCTGGGTTGCAAGTGCACAGTCCGCACGTTCGCCCCGATGATGAAATTTACGTCATGCACATCGTGTGTGGACCATGATGACACATGAACTAAGCTTATGGGTATGCTTAGGTTGTCGATTATACTTATGATGTTGCTTAAGGTTAAGGGAGTGCTTAGGGTGTTGTTTTGGGCAAAGGGTTTGGTTCAGGTTGGGGTTTGAACTCAGCTGCAGCTGTGAAACCCAATCACTGCCACATTTTAACCCTTTAATTGGCTAAAACTGTGATAATCTACACTGCTGTTAGTCAAACTGAAACGTACTGGTACTAGACTTGGAGCCAAACATCTTTAAAGTGAAATCTCTGCCTAGGGCAGGCAGGCAGCACTGTTTCATTTTCCCTCTTTCAGAGTCTGACTGCGGCTTCCTTGCGTTCTTCTGCTCTGTCAGGCTTTCCTGTCCTCTACTCATTCTTTTCTTCTGTAAGCCGAGGCCCCGCCGTCGAGGGACCCACAGCCCGGAGCTTTCTGAGGAGGTCCTCTGATGTGCCGGGCCCCCACGAGGCCTGTGAGACGAATTCATTCTACAAAGGCAGCATCAAGGGGGGGCGGCCCCCACTTAAACCAGTCATCTCCCACACAGCTCCCTCCGTTTTCCCTTCTGTTCACACCTCCAGCCTCGTCTTCTATTGCTCTTCACCCGAGCAGCCAGGTCATGCCCCCCCGTCCCCCCGCCTCCCCGTTGAGATGTGTTCTCTCCGCTCTTCACATTCTGCGTCCATCATCTCTGAGTGGCACACACTGATCTGTGTGCCGCCCCCTCAATTGAGCGATAAACACCTGTTACTCTCAATTGGACATGTCCTTTATCCTTCCTTTGGCTTGCTGATGATGGTGAGGTCATTAAATGAATTAATCTTCTGCTGTTTCCCAGTAGATTGCTGGCTTTACGCGTTCCAGTATTTTGAACCATCTTTTTTGTTTTCCATTTAGCTCATGGGTCTGTCTGCTCTGCAAAAGCATTTTCCTTTAGCTGGTAAGGAAGTTGTTTCCACGTTTATGATTTCTGACTGCGAAAAATGAAAAAACATTAACCCCCATCCAGTGGGACCCTGAAAAATGTCAGAAAGTCGCAGGTACTTCCTTAGATGCCTGTGGGAGAAAACACAAGGGCAACTTTGTTTTCAATAATCCTTGCTTTTCAGTTAATTATTCACATTTAATGAAAGATTTGAAAATGTCAAGTATTGCACTGAACAGGAAACAGCAACAGGAGGATGCAATAAAAAGCGTTTCTCTCAACTGTAGACATTTAAAAGCCCGAAAATAAAAACTTTGCCTTGTTTCGGAGTGAGGTAGCTGTTTAGGAGCTTGTGGCTTACATTAATAGTGTTTGGGTTTTGGTCGAGTGTACGTGAGATGGCCAGAGTTACAGATATGACACCAAGCTGACTTGTTAGTGAAAATGTTAACCATGGTGACTAGGAAGAGGGCTTAAGGTGGTAAGGTGATGGCTGATGTGATGAATGAAAAGACCCAACATCGAGTGGGGCACAGCGAGCACCATGGGGTCTGGGCAAATGGACTTCGTGATGGGCATGGCGATTTAAGCTAAGAATTCATGAATTAGAAAATGTTGGACACTATAAAAATATTTCCCATTAAAACATTTATACTCCTGTCAATCCATAAGCATATTTCTCTCTGTGATATCCATGGTCGAAAGACGCTCATGATTCTGTGTGTGCATGTGAGACGACATGCTGACATCTGACAGATGTTTGATAACCGTATTATAGCATATCACCTAATTCAGAGTATAACCGTGTTAATGCACTGCATTTGTAAATGTCTTGTTCTGGTGCTGTCAGTCTCTGATTGAAGAGGTCACGTTCAGTGCCACCACCACGCGAATACCAAGGAGCGCATTTTGGCTTTTGTGAAGCTCCAGTTTATTTATTTCTTTTTAAATAAACCAAAGCTCGCGGTGTTTGCCGATTTCACTGGCGCAAGTTAAATTGTAGCGCTGCATCTGTGCAAATGAACAAAGCTGAGGGACCTTCTGAATACAGACTCGCATCTGAGCAAACAAGTAATTACGTGCTAATCACAGCAAAACGGCTGCGACATATCGAAGACACGCGTTAGCAAATTTGAAAAATTGATGCCTTTTGTCGACAGTGAAAACATGCCTCCGAGCAAATCGTGCTATGTTAAGAAGGTAAACGCTCCATGCCACCCAAGCAATTTTAGACTCCGAAATTGTACATCTGCTGTCATAAGCTCAGTATATTTCAGTGATTGTAACACATGTTAAATCAGTACTACTATATCTTCTATAAATGTATTGTGCGGTAAACTCATTTCCAGATGCATTGTTGTCTGATTACTACACTCCAGTGATGACATGTTAAAGGCAGCAAGCAGTTTTTAGAAAGTGGTTAGTTTTGAGCATATGTTGATTGCAACTGACCAAGAAACGCAGTGATTAAGCCAGAAATTTCAACTCGTTAATTTGTTCATCAGTAGGTATGTACTGAAATGATCCTTTTCCAAGGGTTCCCACCAGTTTTCAGTTTAATGGCATTGATAAACAAATTGTTTCCTCACATCCAGCCTTAAAAACTGATGCGAACGTAAGTTCTGGTCATTGAAATAACATTAGAGAGTGCACCTTGTCCTCACGCCTGCCCTCAGAGCTATTATTGTACCACTGAAAGACGTTTCTATGGTAAACGGATGCCTGACATCTGAAATGACCGGACTGCTGTCCCTGAACTCGCTCATTTTTACATCTTGATAAGAAAAAAAAAACAAGATCTCAGGTCATGTCTTGCTAATGACGGCTCTGATGTTTCCTGGCCATACATTTCATAACACTGGACCTGCAAAACAGTCTTGTCAAGTATTAACGCATTCGGCTTATGTGCACTGCATCTTGACTTGGCCAAAACAGTAAATCTCCTCGATGACGGTCCTGAAGTATGGACCACCCACTTTACTACCTTTATGATGATGACATCTCTTTCCCGAGACTGAAATCACCAAAAGGTCTAGCTTTTTAATTGACAGATAGGCGGTTAGACCTCGTTCACATCCCCAGGATGTGCTCTTGTACATTGGACTCATGCAGGAGAAAATATGGTGGACTCACGAAGCTAAATAAATCTACATAGTTAACGCATACAGCAACGTTACCTAAATGTTCTCGCAACGGCTGCACCAGCCTCTTGCAGAATGACCAAGTCTGCCCGCAGAATTCCTTGTGTAATGTGCATCGTGTTCCTACACGGACAGCGTAACATAATCACCCCATCTGGGATTCGGTCAGCTTTGGTCCATTTAACGGTACGCCACGCTGGAAATGACTTCATGGATCTTGCCGAAATACCATTCTAAAATATTTAACAGAAAAAAACAAGACCCTGCGTTTCACCTGTTCAGCTGTTTATGCCAGAGGTTCCCGGAGCTCTTGTCAAGCACCGCCGGCCGCTCTACAGCTGCTGGACAACAGACGGCCAAATTAAAAGTCCAGACTGATCTTCAAGCTGTTCCACGGTTTTTCAGAAGTCTTCTGCTTCTGAGATAGAATAAACTATTCTTTATCGATTTTCATTTGCTGAATTCAAAAATGACCATTAAATCAATTGATTGGCTACAGTTTTACAGATGTTCAAGCATTTATATATTTAACTCGTGTATATTTTGCAGCAATTAGAGTGGAAATTATTATGATATACAAAGGTTTGCTTTTTTTTTGGTTGCTTTCAGGTCATAACTTTAGTACTTAGCTTAATATAACACTTAAAATCAAGTAAATATAATAGATCAAAATGTATTAAAAAGTATCATGTAGAAAATGCCAAAGTATGAATACATATGCTGGACATACAGTATAGAGATTAGTTCTTGTTCATTAGCCACTCAGTGCTTCTTGGCTTTTCTCTTATATTCATTAAAGTGAGCATCTATGGTCAACCACCAGCAACTAAGCAAATCAGCTGGGCTGGGAAAAGGAATAGTTATGAGAAGTATGGGAATATAATGGGGTCTGGACTGGGAAGACTGGGAACCACTGAATATGTCAATAT
>JAACJT020000080.1:587450-619049 GCA_009936485.2 Gymnarchus niloticus
GGGAATGGTGATGAGGTCTGCACTGGGAAGACTGGGAACCACTGAATATGTCAGTATGGGAATGGTGATGAGGTCTGCACTGGGAAGACTGGGAACCACTGAATATGTCAGTATGGGAATGGTGATGAGGTCTGACATACTTTTGGACCACTGACTTGTATTTTGTTTTGTAATGACACTAATTTAAAACATTCACTTCATGCGGAAAATGGAAATACTCAGCCAAAAGTTTTATTGTTGTTTGGCACAGTATGTTCACACGTATTATGTTTTCGAGTCGCTGTTAGGGGGTTTAGGGTGTGATTGTGACACGAATACGTACAAGTGTAGTTCTCCTTTGTCCCCGAGATTTTTTTTGCTCTTTGTTATTTCCTAGTTGGTTCTGGTTTATGCAGTCTGTCAGTGTCAATTGAGAAGCTATTAGGGGAGATCTGGGGGGGGCAGGTCAATAGAAAAATACACACAGAAAATTTCCTGTGGGAATTACAAGTTGTGACCTCATTTTGTTTCCCTGCTTTGCTGGGCAGATGCTGACTTATGGCCAGCTGCAGAAGGCGCAGCGGTTAAGGACTTTGTGGCTCTGCGACCCAAAGGTTGCGGGTTCGAGTCTTGGGAGTGTGCTGCTGTATAGTACTGAGTGGGGGGGTCTCCCTGACCAACACCTGCAAAGCATCCCGCTGTGGGAACGTGAAAGTGTACACCTGTGAACGATTATCATCTGACGCCAAAGAACGGCTGTTGCTGCAGAAAGTCCATGCTGGGCAGCTCTCTGTGAATGTCATACTGGTATGAGTGGAACCATTGGCATGTACAAGGCTCTCTTCCGTCTTGGCTTGGCTCCTCTGTGGCCCCTGGGGTTGGTTTCCTGGGCTTGGCTCCTCTGTGGCCCCTGGGGCTGGTTTATTAGGCTTGGTTCCTCTGTGGCCCCTGGGGTTGGTTTCCTGGGCCTGGCTTCTCTGTGGCCCCTGGGGCTGGTTTCCTGGGCTTGGCCCATCTATTATTCAGTACTGAACTGGGATGATGAGTAGGACAGAAGAACTTCTGATTGCCAAGAAAAAACTCTGAGGATTTGAAGAAAACCAGGGTATTAACAGAGCACTACTAACTGGTGGTAGTAGTGGATCGCCATAGTGTGTCATTTACATTATTAGTGATTCAGATGATGAAATGTGTCTTGGGCTTGCATCTGTAGATCAGCCATAGCCTGTACTATTTCTGGGTAAATGCTGTTGTACCCTTGAGAAATGTCTCTTGCATGGAACTGCTTGAATTGACAGCATACTACTTTAATGAAAAGAACTGCGATATTGACATTTACAGGGCATACGCATTCGTTTGAGAAAATGCATTCCATTAAGTGAATAAATATGGAAAAAATGCAGCTCTCTCTCCCAGATGGGAATATTTAGCGTGAGCAGAGCCATGAGTAAATGCAGCATCTTACAAGGCCTACCTGAATGACTGAAAAGGATCATTAAAAGATGAAATGGCCAGCTACATAACTTAACAACCTTACTGTGAAGCAGCACGCTCAATCATGGATTAGCTTACAGTTATTTGACTGTATCGAGTCTTTAATGGTAGCCAATAGTAGACCAGTCCAGTTTCATGTTAAATAACCGTTTCAGGCCAACAATGTGCCCCTCCCAAAAGTTAAATACCCATCAAATCAGTTTGTTTAAGAATAGACATTATTTACATGTCTCATACAGAGACCACAGCTGAAGGCACTCATGGCAAGATTTGCATTAAAAAACCCACGTCAGTTTTATATGCATCAAACCGACAGATGTCAGAATGACAGATCGCTACATGGACTGATATTGTAAATTTGACAACAAAAAAACTTCAGATCAGATTTTAAAGCTCATTGCTCCAAAGTTTGTTTTGTGCTGTATCCAGGGAAATGACCATACTGTTGCCTTCTGGTATGGATTTTAAAATACAGTTACTTCCACAATGCTTGGGCTAATTGGAATAATTAATTGCAGTTAAATCTGTTATTGGAATGTGGTGTAGGGATTAAAACTTTGAAAGCGAGTTCACGCGAAGCAATCAGAGAAGGATGCCGTGGCGTCTTATAATCCGGTCACTCTGATGTCGTTTTAATCTTCCGTTTTCTTTTCATATTATCTTATTTCTTTTTATGTATGCTGCTTTTTTTTTTAAATTATTCTTACATAATGGTTTCTTGTACAATTGTGTGCTGCATTATTTATTAGCACAGCTGAATTTCTTGCTTTGTATTACAACAGCATTGCCTACACTGGGATTCAAACTCAACACGTCCCGGTTATTAAGTCAGCTCCAGCATTACTTTGATGTGAATACGACTCCCAAGCTCACTCCTTCGGGTTGTGGGTATTCATGTGCTCACTTTACCTCCTGCTACCCTTGTTTCCTCTCACGGTCTAAAAAAAATGAGGTTAAGGTGAGCCAGTGTCACTAAACAGCCCATGGTATGTGAGCATCCAGTATGTCCCTTGCCTGGTGCTTCCTGGGATTTGCTCCAGGCTGACCGTGACCCAGCACTGGATAAACAGTTAGGGAAAGCAGATGATGACTCAAAAAGCTCTTAAACTGCTACTTAACCAGGTCACATTACAGCTGGGAAATTGTGGACAGGAGTTTTTGTCTTTGCATCTGCTTCAGTTACCTCCCATGCCAGCCCCCATCTATCTTTTAATTACGCAAAGCGATTTTTCCTTTATTTACTGCCTTATGGGCACAGATGCCTCTGCCACAGCACATACAGTCGCACTGATTGATTGATTCCCGTCGTATTTGCTGAAGTGGGATGGCAAGAGTGGCTCCTTCAAGAGCGGGCCGGCCGTTTAATTAATCCTATCACCCGGGGAGAAGCGCGGAGGGACATTAGGATCTCCTTGGTAACACCTGCCGTTTGTTTGCCGTGACGTCGAATCGTGCGTGATGCGGTGGCGGCGAAATTGTCTCAATTAGGTGGAGGCGGAACCTGGACGAGGTGAATCGCGCTTCAGCTCGAAAAGCTTCCCGATCGCTTGATCCGACAAGAACAACAGCAGCAATGAACGATATAGTATGAAATCATTTATTGTCCCTGCTGCTGTTCTCAAGAGTAATTTTTTGCAGCCAGAAAAATAAATATTATGAAGCCTTGATGAAGCGTGGAACCTTTAAGGTACGCTGCAGCAAACTGTCGTCTCAAAAAGCGTGATCGAAATACAGCTGGCAGGCCCCAATGTAAAATAACCTTAAGTGAAATTACAGTCGTGGAGCATTAATGTGTTTCACCATTTTTTATATCATCCTTATTAATATGTTAACTCATGGTCTACACACCTCCTTTCCTTCGCTCTCTTCATGTTGGATTTAGGCTCCGTTAAATTGGTAAAGACTTGCTGTTTTTTTTTGGGAAGGAGCAGGATGCAGACTTGAGAGCTCGGTGTAAAAACGGGTGTATGAAAATAACAACAGGGAATGAAAACAGGCCAGGAGACAAGGCCACAATCAGGCTGAACACCCAGCATTTGCAGCCATTACGATGGGGTGAAGCAGGCCGTGTGTTAAAGGCACCTGTCATGAAGGTACATCTTGCTGTCCAGAGAACACGGCTTCCCGGCTGGGCATTCTACCGTCGATCGCATTCACAGTTCGCCTTAACCCGTAGGGCACCTCATGTCACCTTCTCTCATGACAGTAACTGTGTCCCAGCACCATTCCGGGCAGCAGAACTCTGCACATGAAAAGATTGCTGAGGCCAGCTATGAGCGGAACACACAAGACTGGGTTGGGTTAATTAGGGAAATAATCGCAATTACAATTGTGCAGAATCACAGAGGTATAACAAATGCACAGTTGTTGGGTGGGTTGAGCGGAGGTCTTCATGTTCTCCTGGGTGCTTCGGTCATATAACAAAGAACGCTGTAGATGCTTAGAACTAACTAAGAGCTGAGCGTTCAAATTATTCAACGGTAGGGAAAAAATAACAAATGGAAATGAACCAAGATGTAGATGAAGTATGGCCCTGCCTGGCTAGTCTGGACGCTAAGCTCTCAAAAATACACTCCTGGACCTTGTTTAAACAGCCCGAGTAGCAGACCGATAGAGTACCTCCGGCAGCACTGTTAGCTTTAAATCAATGGTGGAAGTGTACTATGGGAGTTCTGTCGGCATAAAAGAGGGCTCTGTGGACCTAGAGTGGTCCAATTTCAAACTCCAACACACACACACACACATACAGACACACCTTATATAGGGCTTAGGCCCACAGAACAGCTAAAGTATTACAAGAAAGTAATGCATTCACGGGGGGTCAAACTTCTGCCTTGGAACTTGATTTTCCATCCGTCCTCTAATGGCATTCCCCGGACAGGGTGGCAGGAGGCTTGGTGCCAGTCCCAGGCAGTATAGAGCACAAGGTTCAACACCCTGGCCAGGATGCTGACTGATGGACAGGCAAACACACAGTTATACATCTGGGCAATTTAGAGCCTCACTTTGCTTAATTACATGTTTTTTTGATTTCAGGGGGAATCCAAAGAGCCTAGAGTTGACCCATGTGATCCGGGGAGAACATGCAAACTCCTGGCATTCAGATTGGAGATGGGATCGATCTATCTATCCATCCATCCAGCCATCCATCCATCCGTCTTCCACACTGTGATCTAATAGATCTAATAGATCACAATAGATCTAATAGTAAAAAAATGTCTAGTTATTAAAATTAAAAATAGATTTAAAAGTAAAAAATGAGCCTTTAAAGATGACCATTTCCCAACCATCTTAAGTGAAACAGGCAGTAAAGGAATTCAGTCTGCAGAATTGTACTATGAGGCAGAATTCCTTGTTATTAGCAGTTTAATTTGTCCTTAATGACTATCCGAGCCCGTCGGAGCAATCCCGGGTCTCGTGCTGTTTTGGACATCTGGAACCTTTCCTGGCAGACTGTGGTGTAGGCAGACAAACGAGACGGCAGTGCTGAACGGTGACAGGCTTCTTCTGGAGTTAAATGAAGGCCGACGACTTGGAAAAGAACATTTCAAAGCAGACACAGGTGGGTTTTTGGTTTGCCTGAGTCAGAGGCTGTTTTGTGTTCATTTTATATATTTTTGAGTTGTGCAAGAAGAGGTTGACTACCGCAAGCAGACGAGTCATCATTCATTTCTTTCTTGTGGTCACTTAGAAACATGGAGGATTTACAGTAGCACTTTAGAAAAAGTCAAATGTAACGCATCATCTGAGTGTGTTTTTTCCCCCTTATTTACTTAGACTTAATTCCATAATACGTTTGGCATAATGAATTTATATATACAATATAAATAATCGTGTTTATTTTCAACTAGAGTTTTTGTGCCCCTAAGACTTATTTTGTAATGGATTTACAAAATAATTAGAAACCAACTCTTTATAAGATATCGCTACAGGGTACGAAATTAAATACTGCATAAATAGTTTCATAAACATGGTCTTTACATATTACGAAACGTTTAAAGACATTGTCTTGATAAATCGAACCGTAATCATCCTTCTGCCCTGTGGCTCTGTGGGAAGTATGTTAATGAGATGCTATTTTTAGGTCATCTCTCCTATGGCAGCAACGTGGTAAGTAACTCTGTAAACAGCCAACAGAGGTTCAAATCTGTTGGTGTAGCATTGCTTTTTAAATTTGATTTGTTTTAGTCAGTGAAAAATCATCACGATGTAAATGTTGGTAATATCAAGACAAGGCATGGCACGACCGCCCAGGATCTCTGCTGCCTCCAGCTTCCAGGGTTGAGGGTACAAGATCCCGGCTCCACTCTCACTACGCATAACAAGTTTGCGTGTTCTCTCGGCGTCACACGGCTTTCCACCACGTACTTCGGGGTCCTCTTGTAGTCCAAAGAAAGCTGGGTAAACCAGTGTCTCTAAAATTCTTAGGCGCTCAGGTGGTGAAGATACACGGGTGAAGATACCACAAAATCGAACCCAAGAAGCAATCATCTCCTGAGAGATGATGGGGAATATATTATGAATTTGCTAGATGTAATAACATCTGACTTCAGCTTAAATACTGAACTCCAGAGACTACAAACATATGAATGTAAACATCACTGACGTTCAAGCATAAATCATTTACAGACACATCCCTTTGATCACGAGCTCCTATAGGTTCAATTATAGCAGAGAAACATTCATTTGATATGAGGTCTCCTCAGAGCCCAAAGCTTGCTGCATCGATAATTGATGTAGCTTGACGATACGGTCCTATCCTGCAAGGCCTGGAGGATATGATGATAGTATTACACTCAGGGTCAGAGGATCTTGTCACCAAGAGGGAACAGACATGTGTCCTGCAGCTTTCTGAAGGCAAATGGCAACACAAGTGCAAAGCGATGAGATACTGTTAGACTGGGGCGAGATCTGTGATGCATATTTATCAGACAATATTACTGACTAGGAAACAGTTTGCTGCACTGGGAAATGATAACTGTGCAAAACAGCATATCTAACAAATTAAGTGGTAAGAAACGAGCAGTGTGGTCATCCGTAAGTTTATGGGATGTCACGATCTCACACCCCCTCATTCTGTTTAACTAACAGCGGCTGGGGTTCGAGCTCAGCGTGACCGGACAGGTCTCTGCATCACGACTGACCCTCGCAAAGAGGCGGAGCCCGGAACACGATCACGCACACGACTAGTCTGAGAGCGCGTCATGCGGAGGTTAACGTTTCTTGACGGGGGTGTCGGGAGGAGGGGTATGGGTGGGGAAGCGACTTGAGCCGGACTTTCCCAGAATCCCCCTGGCTTTGCCAACAAAGTCAAGCTTCAGACCGGCCTACGCAGCCCCCCTCCTTCCTTGTTTACCCACACTCGTGGGTCTCAGTGAATGGGAATAAGTGAAATATGATGTGGACGCTGCCAAGACCTGCCGTCATTACCAGAGGCCCAGCGGTCAGCCCTCACTGGACTGTAGATTAAACTGGGCCGGGGTCTGTGAACAGAGGGTTGTTCATTAGCCGTGTGGGCGTGCGGCAGCCGGTGCATACCTACTGAGAAGGCTGCATTCACCCCTCCCGGGGCACCTATCGCCCCTGCAGCCTCTAATGGCCCCTAGCTGTGACTAGGCCCCATCGTCTCATACCAGAGCTGCGGATCGTAAATGGAAATGGGCCCTGAAGTTTTCGTTTAATCAAAACGGATGCAGTGGTGGAGTAAACAGACATAAACACGAACAAACTGAAATACAAAAGATGGGGAAACGAAAGTTCTCTACCACAGTCATTATTTTCAACAGTAATGTCTTTTGAATATATAGGCCCTAAAAATAAAACTACACCCTCGAGAAAAGGCTGTGATCCTGACTGTTTCTGTAGATATCGTAGGCGTACCGAGCCGCATGCAAAACATGCGAGGGGAAAACAGCCGGGCAGGTAACTCCGGCCAAGAGCGTCATCTTAGCAGAGCGTTGTAATAAAACTACGCTGCCACTTTACCTACGGAGATCGGCTGCTGAGAAATGCTTCTTTTCCTGCTTCCCAGGTCACGGCATAATCATGCCTTAAAAAACCCCAGTCTGGTTTTACAGACAAGCCAAGTGCGGCAGTCACAGGTAGAATGTTCCGGATCTTGGAATTTAAATCGGCTTTAAACTTGGGAATATTCAGCCTGTCGGTAATAAAAAGTTAAAAGGACTCCTCATCAGGACATAGAATCACATTTTCCGGATGAGGGCCAGAGTAGGGCCTTCCTACCCTGTGATTGTCAAACAGTTTTCATTTTATCCCGAATGGTGCCGTTTAAATTCAGTTAGGTGCCCCGAAAGTGCATAATTGCTCTGGAATGTCATAAGCACTTCTGCGAGCGGGCCCCCAAGAACAGAAAGAAAGAAAGCGAACATGATCTCAGGCCAGGAGAAACCACACAGCACTGAGAGTAAATGGATGCCGGATACCCCAGTCAGGCGTTATCGAGTTTTGCTCTTGCTGTTTGCCCATGCGTCGGTGTCTCCCACTGCGACCACAGACTCTGCTCCAGGTCACGGATTGACCCAAACACACTTTGTTTCTGTCAGATATTAACCTCCTGGTGGCTGGCGGGGAAAAGCACAGATATTGTCTGGTACAGAGGAGACAGGCATCGAGGGTCTGTTGGCCTGAGGGGAGTCCCTGGTATAAGAGTACTGTTGACTGACAGAGGTTCGCCATACCCCTCAGCCTCATGGCAACATCATTAGCAGCTGCTTGTTGTCATTGTTTTGGAATTGGGCTGGCAAGGTTTCATCCAATAATTTAATCGTAAGCTCTCTACACACAAAAATGGGATTTCCAGGAGCTTCTGTACATGGCTGGAGCCTCCTCCTGTTTGTTGTCCTTCACCTGTGAATTCAGGCACCTTATTTCCAGCAGATCTTGCAAAACGGGGTCCTTTGATGGGTGTTTTGTTTGCCTCCACCATGTGCCGGACAGAAATCAACATTCGCAGCTTATTTAACATTCTGACCTGCCGGGGGCTCAGGTGTACCCGTTGCCCTCAGGAGTAAGACCACCCAAGTTCTTGTCAGGAGTAAGACCACCCAAGTTCTTGACAAACAAGAAGTACCCCTTCCCCCGCCTAACTTTGCTACGCGGAAGCAGCGCATCCAGCACAAAAGCCAGGTACAAAAGCCAGTCTGGCAGTCCTTTCCAGGAGATCCCAATGCTCCTAGTCATACATGTTCCACCATTTATAGGTTCGGATGTTTTACTGAAGTTGAGGGTCTCATTGCGCTCAAAGGTTCAACATCAGGACACAGAAGACCTGCAGGCTTTGGGGCTCAAGCCAAGTCTTTAAGCACTGTGGTTCATGCCACACCTGTGGCTCGACTTACTTCCCATCTCAGCATATAAATCGCACTGAAAAAGTCCCTCTTCTCGGCTAATTGGCTGCGTAAGAGGAAGCTTGTACAATATCAGTTTTGTAGAGACAGGCTGTAATTTCACACTAATTATAGGAGGCTGAACTAAATGAAAGAGAGAGAAAAAAACAAGATAATAATAAAATAATGAGCATATGTCAAAGATTTCAATTTAATTATATGATGCACGTGAAAGATGAGAAGATATCCCATGATGCCTGGGAATTAGGAGCCTAAACTATGAGACTCAATGCCAGGTGGTACTGTGGCCCAGTGCATGATGGGTACTGGGCTGGCTGCAGAGCTGTTTACCCAGGGTGACTAATTACAGTAAGCCACCACTGGAGTGGTTCAGGATAAGTGCCCCGCCCAAGGCAGTGAAGCAGGGAATCCTGGGAAACTGTCATGGGACATTTTGATACTCATATTTATGGCACTGAGATGGCCCGTGTTGTTGCTCACCTAGCATATCCTTTTGGCTTTGCAGTAGATTTTATGAGCGTACTTTACCCCGTCTCTGTCTTGCAAGTGGCACGCATGTCTTACAAGACATGCAGGTCGTGTGAGCTGACTGAATTTCACACCGTGCACATGTGCCTTTTCTGTGATACCTGCTTTAATCCAGCAAGGAGAACTACATGGGTGCCATGAACTCCTGTCCCCTTTGGGTCTACGGTCACCTAGAAATGTCACACTCTCTTCACCTAGTTTTTCTCTGCTTGCTATAAAACATGGCTGATAACTCCCTTTGAAAACAGGTCCCCTGTTGGGAGTGAACCAATGAACAATTGAATATATATTAAATAAATATGTTCATTTCAGATTAAGGATTGTTACAATTTAGGGTTTATTATTAACCCAATTCTTTTGTCTGCCATAACAGACATTTTCTGAACTTAATTCTCCTTCCTATCTCCCTGTATGTATATACTGCCATTGTATCCCGGCCATAACCATGTTTATTGCTGTATCTTTGTCAAATTGCCTCTTTCGTACTTTGAATTTAGAACCTGCCATTGTTTAAGGGCCAGCTAATTAAAACTTGATTAACTGGATACTTGGAGGCGCTGCCTTAATTCAATCAAAGCAACTTTGCTGAGTCAGAGAGAGGGGATTATGAAGGATCTGTGATTTGTCACGCGGATGCCCGAAAGGCTCTCCAATAAAGCATTCGTAACGTCCGGAAACGGAACCCAGAGCTGTGTTACGGCACCATGCCACAAGACGACGGCGGGTGGGCTGTGGTAGCAAACGGTCCTCAGTAAGCCGTGGGCTGAAACCTCGCCAAGCTGTGGTGTCCTGGAGCAGGACTTTCAAATCAATTAAGTGAGAGGATGCTTCAGGGGTGAAGGCAGATAATAACACATTGGTGCACAGGCTCGGAGAGGTCCTGTAATATCTTACCGGGCCGGTCCCTACGGGCCTACAAGGACTGCGTGTGGGAGACGTAATGCATCCGGCCGACCTTTGTTATTAAATGGGAGCCGTCCCTGAAATAATGGACCTCTCCATCCCCATGGTACCTGGGCCAGCAGTGAAAAAAGCAGTCTGGAAAGTTATAGAGGGCTTTTCGAAAGATCAGTTCTGCCCTTTCCTCCTTTCCGTACTCCGAAAGCGGGGCATCTGTTTGCCCGGCCGAGAATGTCGTCAAGCAATTGTTCTCGGGAAGGAAAATGTATCCCGGCATGTTCAGCGGCTGTTTCAGGCTTTGGTGAGAGAGGTTACAAGGAAACAGTATCAACACTGCTAGAAAACATTTCGCCAGAGCCGGCTCTCGAGTAGCGACATCATGAGCCATCGTTGCCATGGCGGCTTGCCCTGTGGGGCTGACGGGAATGATTCCCTTGATCGGCCAAATGTGAAACAGCCCCGAGGATCCTGAACCACCCGCGGGTTTAAATCTGGTTTAGGAGGACTTGGAAATAATCTTCTGAAGGTCCATTGTGTATGCGTGTGTGAGGGGATCACATGTGTCCTGGTCTTCTCTGACCATGGCTCGCTTAGTCTGCCTTGTTTTCTCACAGATACACCACAGGCCTCAAGGGTGATTCCTTTAAAGAGTGCTGTGTCCCTGGGAGAAGGACGGGCACACAAGAGGTCAATTTGCTCTCGCATCAACAGCAGAAAAAAGCTGCTTTTGATCTTCTATGGTAGGGACATGTAGCTATATTTACCCCAGGCCGTGGGAGGTTAGCTTTTTGGCTAATCCTGTATGATGCGCATGATCCTGCCCTCTCAGAAAAACAGCACCCATCCTCCGCTTAGCCTTACCATCCCACAGGGCAGCACGATTCACTTCAGAGCTGGCCGGGTCTCTCGGCTGTCCGTGCTTCCCAGATGGATGTTACTGGCAAGGCAGTCTCAATCGCTAATAGACGGTTAGCAATCTCCACTCATGAAAACCTGCCTCGCCTTCACTGCAGTCATGGGATTTTGACATAAAACGAAGGATTCCTCCTTCATGTGGAGCCCCACCAAATCAAGCCTTGAGGGTATGTTCCCTTTCCCTCTGTCACTGAATACTAGAGGTGTTGCAGGGCATAATGGAAATAGTTGACATGAGTTAATGTGGAGACGACACTTAATGCCTGATTTAACAGCTGCTTCTGCCAATAATGAAACTGCTGCTCTGGGTCACAGAGGTTGATTGCCATGAGCTCTTGGGCTTACACAGCAAAATGGGAGGCTCTAATGTATGTATGATCCTGCTGTATCACATAAACGCTCTGACTGAGAAGTGAGCCGTGTTAGTGTCAGGTCACTGCTGCTGATTCTGCTGTTTACTCTGGCCCAGGGTAATGTTGGAGCCCATGAGCGTGAACTCTGATGTCATCTGCGGTGATGATGTCTCCTCCAGGTGGTGCAGTAGGTTCGAGGGAAGCCCAGACGTTTGACATCTTGATGTCCAGCGATCTGAGAAGGTGATGTGTTGTATGATGTTCGCGAGATGCGTTGGCGCTGCTGTACAATGTACAACAGTCTGGAGCATTTGAATGAGCAACACTAACCAGATAAGTTACCTGGTTGGTAACTATCTAGTTAGGTAAGTCATTACCTTTGTTGCCACAAGACCGAAAGATGCAAATGTGTAAATTAAAATGTCTTTAGAGGCTTCTACTAAGATTTTTGTAGAAACCATGTGTATTGATTTTGTACGAAAAGCAGCTAAAACCAGTAAATCTTTTACATCCTGGGTGTTCCCACCTCGGACGTTTGCTTTCGTGTGTGAGACTTAGTTACGAAGTTACTTATGGACAGCAAACTCAACAATGGCCATTGATGTCAGTTGGTTTTTAAATGAATTACTCCTGTGCGTTTTACTGAAAAGCACCATAAACTTTTTTTTTATATTGTGTCAAACTCATGCGATATGAATTCTGTTCATCGGATCAGTGAGCTAATTGCTTGTTTGCGAATCTTTGGGGTAGTGCCTGCATTTAGCTGCTTATGTGATGTGCCCGAGGGCAGCACATCTCAAATATGTCTACCACGTCCCAAATGACGTGGACATGTGGCCACGCCCATCACACCAAAAAGCATCCTATCCCGGGGGGGGGGGGACGGCATTGGACAGCGTGTCCAGTCTGTCTTGGGATCCACTGGTACGGACTCACTTAACAGACAGAATGGATGCATGGATGGATGTAAAGGAGAGCACAGCTCGTACAAGAGACATAGAATCAAGCTTTTTTACGTTTGATCAACGTGATAAAGTCCAATACCTTTAATACTATCGAGTCTCGGCCAAGCTGATAAGAATGTACTGTTACGAATGCTGCTTCACCATTGATATTTATCATGAAGCTGAGGTGATGTGAAGGGAAGATCCACTCTAACGTAGGTATAACTGCAGGAAGAGGTCGATAAACAATAGTTTAATCTTCTGTGTATTCATAGCTGGTACAATGTCGTCTCGAGGGCTGGAGGTCCAAATTCCACCCAAGCTCCTGTTCTGTGACTTCTTTCAAGGTAATCATCTATGTATCTATGTATGCAAATGCATGCCTACTCTTTCGTGTGTCAGTGTGTGTGTGTCAATGTCCTTGTTTACCGACGTTGGATTATTACCTTAATGCCAACTGGGTGGGACTGCATGGCACAGCCGCATCGTGATTTTTTTACAAGTAATTCATAAAGGTATAGACGGTAATTTTGCAGGCACGGACCTACTTTTAAGGAAGCGCAGAATTATGAATCTCTGACGTACAGCAGATATTTATCATCGAGACACAGCATACAACGTTGGCCAACTGTCCTGAGATTTAGACTGATAAGCTCCCACAATGTTACACCTGGAAAGCTTGCAATTTCCCGCATGTTTAGCATAATTTATTCCGTGTTATGCGTGGCAAGGTGGGAGACACTGGGAATTAGCATTTGTTTGCTTTGGCTACCAGATATTAGCATCTGTATGTCAGAGACATGGGCCGTCAAATTAAATGTTGACCAGTGTATGATCTGTGTCCAATGCTCGTCTTCAGGTGCCTTAAAAATAGCAGTGATGCATCAATAACTGGCTTTGAAGTTACTCTCCAGCTTTCTCTGTTTGTGCGACTTGATCTGGTGGGCCACCGAGCGACATAGTCAACAAATGAGGTAATTTCACTGATTTTCTTGCTTTTTCCTGCGATTCGGGCATAGGCTGATGGAAATTCACCTGAGTTTGTTTGCATGTGTGTGTGTTTTCGTGTGCACGGGAGTTTGAAATCGGACCGTTCGACACAAGCAATGATCCCGAGACTAATCGGTTAAATCATTTGAAAAGAAGTACTCAGTGTTCACCCTCTGAAGATGACTCACGTTCAGATGTGACACTAAACAGCAAAACTTCATTCAAGTACGAGTAATAAGTACTGAATTTCATCAAGGCCATCTGAGAAACAAGATCAGCCAATAAATGCCGTCTCCAGAGAAGATATTTAATTTGTTATTTTTCTGATCAATGCAAGGATATCATGAGGCGTTTATATAATCCTAATTATGAGTATTTCTATTTCATGCATGGTGACACCCCCAAAACACTGAAGTAATTATTTATGGCATATGCAAATCAAAACAGCAATAAAACCAATTCATTTTTGTTAGGCTAATTAGCGATTTCATTGAGACTTGGCATGTCAAAGAAAAGCTCACAGGTAAACAGCTCTCTGATCCCATTGGCTATTATCAGGTGCAGCCCCTCCCCCCACCCTCCCTTAGTCAAAAGCGGGGTGTTTGATTGGCTGATGCAAGGTGAAGGGCCGGAGCCTGAAGCGATGTTGAGTTGAATGAATGAAAGGTTTTGACCAATGGACTTAATGAAAGTGACAAAGTTAAGTGATTGCTGATCAGATGATGAGCATAACAACCAGGTTAAAAGGTACTTGTGGAGGACCCTGTTATGAAGTCACCAAGCTGAGAGGATGACCTGCCAAGTACTGTGTAACCCCTCCCCTAAATGACCCCACCCTACACCCATCCACGGGGGGGTGTAGCCAGTCCCTACGGTTGCCATGGCAATGCTCCGTTTGTCATTCATCAAGCCCCTTGGAAAACTGAGTTGCCAAACCAGTGTTTCTCATTCTCCTCACAGAAGGAACTTCTGAGACCAGCTCCTGACTTAAAGGTAGCCCATAATTCGTCAAAATCCCCCAGGGCGACGGCAAAACAACTCACAGCGGTGAGGGGGCTGCGTCTGATTCATATCCCCCCAGTTTAAAATATACTGCTAAAGGTCTCCTCAACTACAGAGCCACATGTTGGAACATATGGCTTGGTAGTAAATTAAAGAATACCACAGATATTTTATTCACTAATAGAATAAATGAGTTCAATTTGTAAGTATGCATTAAAATGCATGCATTTTATTATTACAGCTCCTCAGTATATACTGTGTATGCTTTACCTAGTGAAGTGAATTGGAACATTTACTGCAAAGCATAAATTTCATACCTGCAACCCTTTCCCTCGTTTCAGGATAATATAAAAGTTTTATTTTTTTTTCCCCCTGACGTGTCAAAGACACTAACTGTCACACCGTCCCGCTTTTTACTGGAGGTGCGATATTTCTGCGTTTCAGCAATCAGGTATTTTTTTCAACGGGAGATGGACGGTATCGAAGGAAGGGTGTTTTATTTTACGGATACCTCAGCAGACGACACGGCAGCACTGATAAATTCACTGGCGATCGCTGCCCAGAAATGGAGGCCATGTCTGTGGCAGGAGTTGCCTTGCCCTGTGCTTGCTGAGTTTGGACGACTGAGGCGCCATGTTCCTCGTGAAGGTCTCTGGACCCGAGTCAATTGATAAATGTGGGCAGATGGACTCTTTACTGGAGCTTTTTAGTAAAAAATATCCAGTCTGCCTCTTAATGTCCTACACTGCCTCCTCCTTTAAGCCTAATGAGCTTCAATGACGCAGATGTAACATTTTTTTTCGATATTACTTTGCTATCCAGCTGATATCCAAAATGGGTGTCGGGAGGTGCAGAAGACACACCATCTCAGACGATACATTTTTAATCGGCTTAAATGCAAAGCTCAGAAGTTATAACCACCCATCGAGTCCTGTAGCTGCTACTCCTGCTGCCTTCTGGCCAGAAGTTCGAGCTCTAAATCCATCAAGATTTGTTAAACTTTTTCTGAGTAAGCTTCTGCAGAGGGAATCAGAACAGGGGAGAGTTGAACATAAACTAAACGCATCGACCCTTCAGAATGTGCACTTCAGAATTCCACTGGGAAAATGATGTGCACAGAAGTCCAGATGACACATGCAGATGTTAGTGAGATGAAAAAAGATTTGGCAGCTCGGTCACCTGACCAGCATGTCCGGCTTTGAGCTCCAGGCACCATTAAAGACATCCTGTTCTCCAGACACAGGAGCCTTCCCACTACACACATTTTTAATCTTTCACCATCTAGCGGTGTTCTGTTTTACCTGGTAAGATTCAGTGAAGCCTCAACTGACTAATGATACCTGTAAGGAGCTTAGTAACCACCAGTGTCAACCCGATTGAATGCGTGTTGGGGGAATGTGCAGGAATCCCCAAGGTCATCACCACCACTGATTATAACCCTAACCCTAATCTTAACCCACTACAGGACAATGAGCAGACACCCTTTTACCTTCCCAGCCACCAAGCTACACAGTCAATGTTTAACTACATTTCTACAACTACACAAAATAATGTGTGACTAATTGAAAAAGGAAAACTCATTCAGGAAAGCAATTAAATACCCGAGCATGAAGCAGTAGTAAAACTGGAATGAGAAACACAACACAAATTAGAATTAATTGAAAAATAATTATACTCACCATATCAATTAGTTTATGAAAATCTCAAATTAGAGTCGTTTCAATGAAGAATCCAACTATAGTGCTCCTGTAGGCCAAGATATGGTGATCGAAATCTTTTTCTGCATTTCCATGTGTCCATAGTGTGTTCATGAAGGTTTACCAAATCCTGCCGAATGATAGCAAATGTGTTTCTTCCCCTCTTCCATTTTTTCCTTCTGTTTTGAACTTGAAATGGGAGTTAAGACAGAGGAGCCATACAGTCAAACAGCTGGGAAGTCTTTAGGTCATGAAAAACCCAGCATCCTGAGCTAAGAGGAAGAGAAAATGTTGTGTTTATTTTTGTTGGTTTTTTTTTGCAGAGAAATGCAAAATACAGACAAATGAATTTGCCTAAGTAAGCAACTGAAATTTCGACAACCAGTCCCAGCACTGCTGGAAGGACCGTATGGCAAGAAGCCTGAAGCCATCTCTGAGAATATTGCTTTATTGATCTCCATCTATGATGGACTGGCATCCCATCCAGGCTGTGCTGCGCCTTGAGCCCCTGTGCCTTCTGGGATAGACTCAGGCTGTAATTCAATGAGTGGTTATTGAAAACAGATGGATAGGTGGATGGCCTTCTCCATCCATCTAGTGTCAGAGACGGCATGTCGAGGAAAGCAATCGTACAAATTAGAATTCCACTTAATTAGTATAAATCAATCATACCGTTGCTTAATTGCTCAGGGGCTATAAACTATTAACCAACCTAATTGCTTAAATTACTCATAATTACATTTGGGACTTATTTTAAGGGCCGGTAAATGATGAAATGTATTTTATTTTATGGCCGAGTCTTACTAGTATCAGTGCCCTTAGACCTCGAAATCTCAAAATCATTATTCAAAGATGACAGGACAGGTAGGTACAGCTCCAAAGTCAACAGGCATGTTTAGCACATTACAGCCTAAAGCTGGAGCGAGACACGGGGTCTAGATGCCCGTCTGCCCTTAGCCATTAGCGATTTACCAAGCGTACCCTCCCAGCCATGAAAATGCCAAATGTTAGTGTGCCACTTCCAGCCCCCCAAGCAGGACACGAGGCTCACTTCACCTGCACTTTCCATCTGCTTGGAAAGCTATAAAATACTAACATGCTAACAGCCACGTTGCAGCATCCAGCCACATCATCCAGGCCAACTGGATCATCCAGGCTGACTCTCTGACTTGGATGAGAACCTTAAAGAGAGGCTGCTGAGTGCGATCCAGGCCCAGGACTAGCCAGTCTGCTCCAGGCCTCTGGGCTAGAGGAGGATTGGCTGAGGAGGCTGAACTTGAGGTTTAGTGGGCTTGGAAAGGGCCTTAGTAAAGGGACTGGGGTTCAATTTATTCTGGGAGAGGACGCCTTTACATCCATTCATCAGATTCCTACATGCTGCTCACAGAACTGAAAGGCCTTTTTTAAAGGTCCAACAGCAGGTTCTTAGCCAGTACTTCAGAAGTGTCTTGCTTTGAGGACCTGCACTGCCTCAGTCTCGCATGCCATGAGGCATGAGTGGAAGGCCTGGCTTTGTACGCCATCACTTGGAGCACAGATGGCGCCGTGCACACCTCCCCCACGCCTGCGCGCGCTCTTAACGCACCCTGCGCTTCTCCGCTCTGTGTTAAAGCACGATATTCTGACACACACCACGCTTTCCTCGTTAGCACATTGACGCCACATGAACTTGTAGCTTTCTTCACCTGCCCCGCTTTTCATTCCGGCATAATCACCTTCATCCAGCATCTCGGGGTGACCGAGGTAAATGGGGGGTGTTTCTGTAAATCTGAATGAACTCCAGACAGCCAGTCAGTGTGAAACTCTCGTGTGTGTGAACGTCACTCTGACGGGCAGAGGGAGGGGAGAAGTACTTTTACTGGCCAACTCTACATTTTGTACTCGCCAGTCGGGCCAAGCCATAGAAATAAATTGTTTTTCATTTCCACCATCAGCTGGGGACTCTAAAACAGAGTTATGGACGCGAGTTCCTCCTGGAGCCCATTCCTCTCTGGCCTTTAGATCTTACGTCACGGAAGATTAGTCACATGGTGGTTTTCAGCCCGACATTTCTCTTCTCACAGGAGGGGCACTTTTAGGATTCTCTGGTCTGATCAACTCTGGAGCCACTCTGAATATTGCTTGACTCCACTCCGTCGGGTTTGCCGTGTCCGCGACGGTAGCAGCGATATTTTATGCATTTTTGTATTGTGCTTCGTCAGGAAAAAGGACACGGAAAAAAAAAGGATTCTGCCAGAACTGGGTCCCATTATCATGCCGACGATACATATATATTTTTTTCCCAGTTTGTCAGCCTCCATTGTGTGGGCAGACGGGGTTTGCCCTGAATCTCCACCTAAAGACAAAAGACTCCACGCTGACTCAGAGGAACTGGCAAGACAGCTCAGACGCATTTCCACGCTGGTCCCAAATCGGGATTTTCTGGTGTTCTTCACATCAATAGAAGAAGAAGGAAAAAAGGCATCTTTCATGAAAGCAATCGCCGTACAACCAAAGAGTTCACTTGGGCTTTGAATATCCTTTATTCCAAAACAACGCATCATTTATGAGCAAAAGACGATGGATTCTAGTATCACAACCCACCCCAGCCGTCACCGAATCATTTCTTCGTCTCTAGATCAGACTTCAGCATGCAGCGCTAAAGTGGCCCCCAGATCTTCCTCATGTCCTCCATGTCCTGCGATGCGGGTTGTGCAGGAGCTCACTGCACACAGCCTGCATCCTGCATCCCACAGCCACACGTACGCTTTTCAGGTGCAGGGACGTTCATGGAGTGATGGTCAGATCAGTATAATGAGCAGAAAGCCAGGCATGGGCCATTCTGGCATGTAGATAAATACACATCTGCATGGTGAAGGTCCTTTGGATATGATAGACGCGTATGTATATCCATCCATCCATCCATCCATCCATCCATCCATCAATAAGCCCTTGTCCAGTACAGGGGACCTTGTCAGTATGGAGTGCAGCACACAAAGCGGGAGACACCCTGGATGGTATACCAGTTTACTGTAAGGCAGAAAAAGATCAGGTGCAATGAAACCCATCATCAATGCACACAATAGAAGTTGGCCTTAGTGACTTTGAAGACTTTACAGTCTCTACATTTGGGCCTGGAGATAACTCGGGTGCCCACCTCCCTACTGACCTCCTGGTCTGGGGCGGAGGGACTGAGCACACGGCGACTGATCGATAACTAAATACCAAATAAGTGAGCGGGACCAAGGTCAAGATGGAGGAACGCCCTTAGATTAACTTGCAGGTCCCCTGGGGACTCTGGACGGCAAACACGTAAATGGGGTTGGCTTCAGACCGAAAGGTTGGACATTTAAGTCGTAAAAGAAGAGCGCAAACACCAAATGTATTTAGCCTCACTCTGCCGAAACATTTAGCTAAAGTTTCTCTAGAGGAAACCTATTAAGAAATAATAAGCTAATACAACCAACAAATTTCGTTCTCTCCCATGGAAGTTGGGTTAGGGTTTTGTGATCATGTGGTATTTATCATAACCGGCTATAGAACTGGAATGGCGGAGCTCTGGTTATCCACCTATGTGTATCATTGGTGGTGTTTAAGGTTAAAATATGATGGGCAAATCTGTTCCAATGGCTTTTAGGCACAGACCAGCATTCTGATCAGTACCCCATAGAGTGTTTACCTCATAACTTTCGGTTATACTTTGTCCTTCTTTACGTAACTCGCGGCAAATTTGCAACACAGTCGCTTGCCATGAGATGAGGGCCTCGCCTCGGTATCCCCTACGACACGACCCCCTTCCTTTGTCGGCAAAATTTTGAATATTAATGTCAGCTGTCAGTCAGCGCTCATATTTTGCTTTCTTTTTATAACTCGAGCGAAGAAAAGAAAACAATGAAATAAAGGATTGGGAGTTCCTGTCAAGAAGCACGTACGAGTTCTGACACTTTTTAAAGATGTCCTTCGCTAATATGTCAGGCATGTTTATTCTGCTGTTTGACATTTAGCTAATTGGCAGTGACATAATAGGAACGTGTTCACAAGTAAGAAAAACGAAGGAGCACGTGGAGAGAGGCAGGCGAGACGACACAGTGTTGTCAACTTGTCTTCCTGACGGTTTCTGACAGAAAATTCCCATAAACTTTCCAGAATGTAAAGATCAAAGCGCAAACAACAAGACCCCAGACTGTTCTACGAATAAAGACGGGAGAAAATCTGGCATCCGGCTGCATTGGCAAAGGCGGTGTGCTGTACGTCAACAACCCAAGAACGTCAGAGTACACAATCAAAGATGCATGTGAATGAAAATTAACTGAAGTTTCTCTTCCTCAGCAGAAATCCATTAACTTGTTTTTCGTTGAAACTGACAGCAAACTCTACTTCAAAGCCGCTGAATTGATGACGGAGAGCCACACTTAGATAAGATATTGCTACAAGCTCAGCAACACTACAGAACATCTTTACACGACACGTGATTGCTGGCCCTCAAAGATGCAAAAATCTTACTTAGAAATACTTTTTGTTTTATCTGCCATATAGATAATATACTGTTTTTTTTTCTTTTTCTGAGTCATACACCTGTTACCTTTTTGAGTCAAAAATCCGAGACCATAACAGAGGACCGCTTCGCAAGATTCACAGCATCAAACCTACACAAGGATACTTTTGCTATGATATCCCACCTGCTTCCAGTCACATTTACTCACTGGGAGAAAATTACAATATCACTGGTTGTATGTAATTATCACAAACACTGTAAAATATCCCTGCTTACACAGAAAGCTACACTTGCAACGTTAAAATGGATAATGTTTACCTCCACATATTGAAACGTGGTCTCCGTGACAAGACTACGTTGTGCAGGAATGGTACCTTGTAGAAGCATCTTGCCTGCGGTCGTTTCAGAACACAGCCGGTGGTCACACGTTTCAATCAGACGTCAACAAGTCAAATGTGTTACACTGCTGGCAGTGACCATGCGAGGACAGGAGTCCTCCTGCTTAGCTGTGAATGTTCCTTAGCTGTCAACGATCTCCTGCCAGCCCAGCTAGTCTTTCAACTCAACAGACACATTGCTGTGATTTTAGGACAGGTTCAGTACACAGACGGACATAATCATTCACATGTATCTTGGGCAGACTTGAAATGTATATGAAATTTACAAGGTACCTGTTCTTATTTTGACTTTCTGAATCTTGTATCTTAATAATGAGATTCAGGAGATCTTCCCTACAGATACAATACAGATGTAAGTGTAATTCTCTGGGACACATTAAAAAAAATATGAATACAGAAAATTTTATCTGCAAGAAAGGCCACAGTAAATCCATTGAGACTAGGCAAGAACCAAAGGGCTTAGGCCACAACCAACAAATGAAGCAGAGATTTCATCAGGAAGCACTCCATCTCATTTCTGAGGTGTGTCGACCTCTGAATATTCCCTTCGGAGTCTCATCGTCTTGGGGGTCACCCATCCCCGACCAGGCAAACATGACGGACTGACTGCTGTACTGACAGCTGACTGGAAAGCTTCTGCGATAAAGGATGGAAGATATCTGCCGTGAACAGACAAATTTCTCGGGCAAGACTTCCTGTCTTGAGCGCCATGCTTTGTCTAGACAGTCACAGCTGTATTTGCTTGGCATTTGCATTTTAATGCAAAAGAAACCTGAATAGATGACAGTGGGCTAAAAATCGCTACATGGTGTGAGCTTTGCATTAAACCTTTGTGATTAAGTTGTTCCTATTTGGAGGAAAGTGCTCGAGCTACTGAGAAAACCGTTATGCTTTAATTAGGAAAGATTCGTTTTTAAATGAACCAATGGAGGAAGCATGAGTACAGCTCATAACATTAATTAATATAAATTCATTCATTATGTTTTGATTAATGTATGATTATAACTGTATATTCCTCTAACTTTGTAACTCTATACCTGTGAATTCAGTACGCAAATTAAATTCTTTTTAATTTATTTCTCAGAGCACTGAAAAAAATCCTTCCTTTAAAATTCTTCAAATTACGACCATTTCCTCATAATTGCTTCCTACATTTTTATGATTGTTTTTTTTTTGTTCCTTGCTGATTTATTTTAGCCCTAAAGTAAATTTTAGCAAAAGAATTCCTTTACCTTCAAAACTGATGCCTTTAATAATGTTGAATGAAAATCATTAAATAAAGCAGAATTTTCATGCTTTATTGCTTGCCATGGGGAAATTGGGTAGTTCTCACATATCCCATCCTGCTTTCCATATACAGGTGGTAGGATATCGGTTCAGAACACAGGATCAGCCAGCGTCCAGCACCCAAGCAGCATTTTGGGTTAGGGGCCGTGCTCAAGGGCTCAGTGGTGACATGGTCACTCTTATGGCCATGGAGTTCAAACCTATAACTAATAACAGAAAAGTTTACTGAAGCTTGAAAACTAATTTTGTAATGACAGTTAAAATATTAATACACATAAAATCGACCAAAATGTGAAGCCCCTTAATGTCACTCTGATGAGAAATTGTTTGTGACATGGCATTTCATAACCAGATGTCAGAAAACACACCATCATTGACAGGAGGAAAAAAAACAAAAAAAAAAATCAATCAAATAATCAAATTAGGGAATTGGGCCTCCGTATAATTATTATTTTAAATGAGGTCTCCACTGTGGTTGGTTCTTGGCAGCAAAATGATAAATGAAAAGAAGAAACATCAGCAGTCAATTACTATGATGCATGAATAATCAGAGCTAATTAAGACCTTAGGGTAATGTGGGGAATGGGAAAGTCAGTGCTTTGTCAACACCATCCACCCACCTTCCTGATTTGCACGCAATCTTCTTCCACTCCTTCTTTGCTCTTCTCTCCTCGCTTCTTCATCCTCTCTTTCTACTTTCCTCCTTTAACTCCCTTTCACTCCCTCTCCTTCCACTCTTCCTACTTTCCACATCCTCACTTTTTTCTTTCCCCCTTCACTTCCTCCCCATTGCTGCATTTCACTCTTTCTTCTTTCCCCCTTCCACTCCCCTTCAATTACTCTCCTTCCACTTCCCGTCCTTCTCTGCTTCTTTCCACTCTTCCTACCTTCCTCTTCCTCCCTTTCTACTTTCCCCATTCCACTTCCTCTCCCATCCACTCTTGCCTCCTTCCTGTCTATTGTTGCTCCTTTCCACTCTCTCCCTTCCTTCCTTCCTTCCTTCCTTCCTCTCCTTTCACTTCCTCTTTCCTCCTGGAGCATCACTCCTGTTATCATCCAATCCACATGACTGATCTGACCACCAGCATTTCATCTGCAACAGTCCACAGCCCTAGTTACTGATGCGAAAACACTGTTGTCAGCCTCGTCGTCCTAATCATCATCATCATCATCACCATCATCAGCATGCTTCCTGTTTCTAGGTAAGGCTTGGTTCCAAGTCGTGAGCCAGTGGCTGTCCTTTTTGAAAGACGAATTTAAAACTCGCAGTCTTTGAAAGAGGCTGACGTACAAAGCCATCATTAATAAATCGCAGCCTCAACAGGTGAGCTTTTTAATATAGAAGCACAGCACTCCTGGGGCCAACACACATGCAGACACACACACTTGTGTTTTTTCTCAGATTTATGTGCAAAAATGAAATGATACTTCCTGTCTTTGGGTGACAGGTGTACAAGAAAACAGCTAAAGTTATTTTCAGGAGATATCATATTAGCTGTGCCTAATTAGCAAGCCAATCAATGGCTACAGAACTACAGCGGACATCCTTTACAGTTGTTTTAATCAAACTCGCAGCCTTTAATTGGGACATTCCAAAGAAACCTTCCTTGTTACAGCATGTGTTCCAAGCATATGCCAAGAAGGGACGATTCTCCATTTTGGAATGGCCAGGATTCCCAAAGGAGCATGGCATGTTACTCGAGAATGGCTCGGAACATTTCCCAAATGTGCAGTGAGGTGAAGCAGGTTCCAGCCTTATAAGGAGTCAACATGACCTAAGACAGTAAGATAGCCTTTCTTGAGGTGTTCTGGAAGCGAGACAGTTTCCAGAACATAATGCAGCCTTGATTGTCTTTAGTGGTGTTAATGAGTGCCAAACATCTGCTGTCTGAAGGCCCGGAGTCTGCTTGTTCTCATAACCAATTTGTTTATTCCTTTAATTATTGACACATCAGTAATTCTGCCCACGTTCCTGACAACCTGTTGGATTTGCTCTTGGAGATACAGGCTTTACTTGTCTTTTTCCATTCACTACCTTCTTCTGGCTGACTCAAAATTAAGAACATCTCATTTTGTAGTAGTGCCCCCTACTCGTGAGGAAATTCGAAAAACACTTGCACACATTCGGTGACACCTAGGAGACACCCGTCAAGCTGATGTGAACCGAGAACCCCCCCCTCCTCCCCTAGGCCTTATCTTGACTGTGCAAGACGAAGTTTTCATTTTGACGATGCAATTACCTCCAGCTGCAGTTTGCCAGGGGGCATACTGTCACATGTTAGGGTGGGTAGAATATAAATCCAATATAATTCATATTTCATCGCTCCACTGGTGGATTTATCCAAATAATATTCCTATTTTTTTACCATTTTAACAGCTGGCATAATTCAGATTGAGCATCTTACACAATGGTACAACAGTAGAATCCTACTGGGATTTAAACTGATGACCATTCCTATTTCTTACCATTTAAACAGCTGGTATAATTCAGACTGAGCATCTTAAACAAGGGTACAACACAAGGGTCCTACTGGGATGTAAACTGATGACCATGCAGGTACAAGTCCAAGTTCTTGATTTTATCAACTTCTCCATGAAATTTACTTGCTTCCATCGAGGCCAACTGATGTATGTCCGTCACATTTCTGAATGCATAATCGGGCAACCCGTTATGCGCAGCGGAAGCACTGGAGTCGGGAGACTCAGCAGACACTTTACTGCTAATTAACTTTAAATTTACAGTCTAGCTCGTGACAGAAAGGAGCGTGTGGTGTGGCACACTGTCAGACCTACACAGATCTCAGATCATAATTCAACTGGCTTCTAAATAAAATTTTAAATATAAACTACTGGATTTAAAAAACTTTTTCTCTTTATAACATTCGTGAAGCAGTTCGTATCTCTTAAGTGAGCAGGAGGGGGACAAACAGGTGCTAAACTTAACGTGCTTGCGACTTTGCATCTGATCCATTTTAAGTGCCGCGGCTCCTAATCCACACAAACATTTAAATCCCAGCGTGTCTCATATGGAGGGTGTATGGAGACTCCGCATCAAACCAGCGTAACAACCATAAGCTGTGTCTCTCTCGACTTGCTTTCTATCCCCAAGAACGGGGTACGGCAGTCGACACAGCAGCCGACTCCAGAAGCTCCGTCTTAATCAGACCAAGCCAAATTCACTGCGTGCTTAACGCACCACACTCCATAATAACAGCCTGCCTTCCATTCTCCACCAGCACTCATTAACCTCGTCGCCGAAGCTGCAGTCTAAGACCAGCCACTTAAGGTATTATGCCTGCCAGAAGAATGCATCATTCCACCTCCTCCCAAGACATGGGAGCCATTGATTTCTGCTCCCTGTTTGCTCCCGTGAATCAGCCACATTATGTGGCTGGATTAAACACTGGCGCGTGTCCCCACAGACCCCGACCTGCCTTTTTATTGCCTTAACGAGATGCATAAAATCTACTGTCGGCTCAAACACTTATTTTTTATATACGTAGTTTTTTTTTTTTCTTTGTTCTACTTTCGGATTCTTTAATGTAGTGTCTCCTGTGCACATTTAATGACCCTCGGAAGCCAACGCAATATACATAGAGTGTGGTTGAGTCTGGGAACCCAGCTCTACATCTGTAGAAAAGAATAAAGAGGAAAAATGACACAAAGACCAGAGGGAGATTCCATCTGACTGTGGTCAGGAGGAGATATCAAAGTGGTGAAAGAAAAAAAAAAATGTTGCGGTATTAATATCCCCCCCCGATATTTTTCCTGGATAAAAACAAGATCAAGGTGATGTAGGAATGAGACTTACTGATATGATTCACGTTTCATAGATGTGTCTCATGAGAAATCCTCTTTGGAAGCCTCACAAAAGGCTCAGATCTAAAAAATAGATCTCTGTGGGGTCTAGGAGAAGACTGACTCCATCTCCGATTGGGACTTATTGGAACGAGATTACTTCGACATCTCCACTGCCTCTTCTCCTGACCTCCACCGATCTCTGTATCTGCATTCTATCTCTCGTTTAACTCAAAAATTATATCTTGTGAAACTCATATATATCTCAGTTCGGAATCTCTTTTATAATCTGTTTGCTTCTCCAATCGGTATTTCAGGAGGAACCTCAAACAACGATGAAACTTTATCGAGTTAGAAATGAGATACTCTGTGTTTCCCTTGAGAAATAAAAAATATGACTTTAAACGGTAAAATATTTCTGTGGGAGGAGATGGTACGGTAGTGTGGGACCTTGACTAGTGCTTCAGGGTTCCAGGATCACGTGGGGAGACTGTGTTGTTGTCCCCTTGAACTAAGACAGAGTCCCACGCGCATCAGTAACACACGCAGCACTGAGTAAAAGCAGTATGCCTCACTTTGCTTTGTTGCTTGGGATGAAAGTGTCTCCTAAGCCAAATAAATAATAAAGTTGGCAAGATGCCGCGTGGTACGCGAGACTAAGTGCCAAGCAGCCATGCATTTTGGTCTTCAAGCCATTTTCCAGTCCTTATTGCCAGGCCACAATTCCGAGGTCTGTGTTAATCATGCAGCATTATGACTTTCCAGTTCAGCCCGGTTTGATTTGTTCAGTATTCACTTACCCCATTAATCCTACCCCAAGCCTCCTGATAATACAGGCTCTGCAGCCGCCATGTCATCTCTTACTTTGCGTGTGTGTGTGTTTTAAAGTCCGTCCATTCATGGCAGTTTTGGGTCAGAATCAGCATCAGACAGCCTCTGTCTCTTCCTGAGAATGCTTTAACTGGGGAGCGAATCTTCTCAGTCCCCCCATTCCCTTCCAGCTAATGAATTCCATTTTCAATTTTTTTAAGCCTTAATTACATTTCTCTGTAATTGCCTTCTTCCCTCTTCTCAGGGCTGCGGGGAGATGCAATGGACGTGGTTTTGTTCGTTTGATTGTGTTGCCATCTTGCAAAATGACCTGGAACCATGTAAACCCTTTGAAGGCCGAGAAGTGGACTAGGGTTCAGAATGCGCTGGTTTTGGTTGTTACAGGAACTCTACTTTGTAATGACCTTTTTGGCCATCTCTGACGTTTATGTCTTATTTAGAGAGAACTGCATAATTTTATACAAAATAATAAAACTTTTTTAGCAATTGCTTTTATCTAAGGCAAAGTCAGAAAGAGTTAGTCGGCATTCCTGGAACCATCGGCACTAAGGGCTTTGTTTGAGAGCCCAACACTGATAAGGTCATTTTCCCGGCCATGAGATTCGAACCCACATCCTTCAAACACGGATCCCCAACCTGCTGAGCTGCACCCCTAATTGTATGTGCAGTATAGTGAAAAAATATACCGACGAGAGTATGTTTATCATCACAGCGAGGCAGACAGTAAAATAACATCGCATCAATTTGGTCCAGAAATGTGTAATACTGTAGGAAAAATTATGCATATGAGGGGAAAAAACATTTCTGCTGCAGTAATTTGCACGTATATCTCTGTATATTTATGTATGGGCGCGCGTGTGTGTATGTTTGTTGTTTATGCGCAAGGTGTGTGTGTGGAAAAGAGGATAAAAAGTGCCTGTCCATTGGGGGGGGGGGGGATTCACTAGAACCTCATATCGAAAGATAGCAGGGGCCCAATCAAAACACAGACGGCTCCGTCTGAAAATGCCAGCTCAGAAAACCAGCAGGTCATGGGGGGTAAAGTCAGGCTAAAAGGTAAAGATGCAGCGAGACGGCGGCTGCTTCCTGTACAGCTTTCAGCGGAGGGGTGTGGCTAAACAGCCTCAGGAGGGGCCGGACATGCCTTGTGGGTAAACACAGACATGCTCTATAAAAAAATGATATGAACAAGCACTCCTACAAACTACAGCATTCACCTTCAGGACCTGTACACACATCACGACACAGACCAAGATGCATCTGTCTGCATTACAGGATACAAGGGTCAGGCAACACAGAGGACAGCTCAGTGATAACAGAGGCATGCAAGCTGATGCTATTTAGCACACATACGCAGCAAAACATTGCTTTCCTGGGTTTCTTTTTTTTTCTAGATGTGAAGTTTGCGCCTGCCAGCACTAAAGAGTTATATCTGTGAATACATCCTGTAGTAAACAAGGACCATTATCATCCCTTTAATAATGCCCTGTGAAAAAGAACATGGCACAATCTGTAAATGTACCACTGTTTTTAAGAGTTCTATGACCAGCAGTTCTCTGGAGGGCTGCCAGATCATTATAAAACAGCTAAATTAGACCTTAATTATAATGAATTGAATTAGTTTTCTTGCTGAAGCGGTTTAACCAGTTGATTTAAAAACACCTCATTAACACATCTATTAAGTCACATGATGCAGGCGGTGGGCAAATCCTTCCGTTTTTCAAATCTTATGGCAAATCTGATGGCCGACTCTCAGAGTTTTTGTTCTCATAATTCGTTTTTAGAAAGCTCCATATTGTGACCGTGGATAGCTTGTAATAAAGAACTTTATTATAGGGCCGAGCCGACTTGATGAGTATTTTAATTGGTAACTGAATTATTTCTTCCTTGCTTTGTAAACAAAGCAATTCTTTGAATAGCAATGGAGCAAAAAATGTCAGAAAAACATTAGGGTGGGTGGAATTCACTAAGTGTCATCTACAATGGGAAAAAATGCAGCATTGCTATGGGATATTCAGTAGAAAGAACAGACTGGCTGTGGTATTTAGATGAGTTTAAGGGTGTTGAAGTCAGTGGAATGCTCCTCCCCCACAACTAAAATATTACAATTAACCTCTGATGTCATTGTGTACCCTCCCCCAATGTTGAACTCTCTCCTACGGCCAGTGGTAGAGCTGGACATTGCCTGCACAGGTAATGTGGGATGGAGGTTCAAGGACTGATTACAATGTTCTTAGTTCATAATTTATTCAAAGTATCTGTTTTACTGCACCCTGTAACTTATGTTCCATGAACAGATACAGGTATGCAAACACAGCCAGTAATAATGGCAAAGCGCTTCGAAAGCAACCACCACTGTCTTAGCAACGAGGAGCAAGCACTTTAGCTTGAAAATTAAGGTAAGTTACCAGCTGGAGTAAATTTTAGATGTGCCTTGCGTTAATACATTTTGATGCAGTTACATTTCTTTAAGTCTTAAAATGAAACTATTTTCCACTGTTGGCTGCCATGGCTGTTACAGCGTACTGTAATTAAGCCACTGTTACTGCAGCTTGGAGATAAAGGCCAGTGAATTATCTGCATGCTTTATTGGATACAGAAAGCCACTAAGGTAGTGAGATCAACGCGAGTCTCTCATCACTCCTCAGCATCAATGGCTAATGCTTTCTAATGAGAAGTGTCGTTTGTTACCCTTTCATCACTTAGGAATGGGACACATGAGGCTTCAAAACCCATGGTGGGCAGCAGTATCGGGTTTTGAAGCCTCATTTATCACCAGCATTGATCAGTTAGTTCGAGATGCTCCCATCTACCATAGGTTTGAAGTCTTATTTAGCAAAAGCATTGATTGGTTAGTTCGGGATACTCCCAGCCATGGGATTTGAAGCCTCATTGGTCCCATCACTGTGCATCATTCACTATGTGTTAATCTAAGAGGCATGTAAAAAATATGAGCACAATTACCAGTGGAGCATAAACTATTAATCTACATTCATAATAACACAGATAAGACTGAACCATGAACTGTCTGACTTAATCACATGTCTAACTAGGTGTTTGTATCCTCAGTGTGTCCTGATCTCAACATTTTTCATTTTTATTCCTTCAGTTTTGGTCTTTCTGATCATTTTTAGTGCCTCTTAGTGCTGGGACTGGATGGAAAGAACAGGATGTCTTGACGTTTCCACGAGACCTCACCGGAGACTTCCGACCAATCGAGGGCAGATCCAAGTCTGTCCAGGAATGCTGTGCGACAGCGCCCGGAAAAACGGTGTGCAGCGCTCGAACTCGTGATGCGTGTGACTGAGGAGGTGGTGGATTTTAGGTTTTAGTGTTTCCCACGTCTCCTTAGCCTTCACGTTTGACTCAGAGAGTCAGCTGCCCTTTGGATTTTATCATTTGGTTAGCTCTCTGATTCAGAGTAATGATAACAGAATAGCCGAAACAAATTCATCTCATCGCAAAGACATCCCAAAAACACTGGCACACTGGAGAACAAGTCCTCCTGTGCAGACATCGTTAATTCAACTGGACTCTGCTGAAGTATTACTAAAGTGTGTGTTTTGTTTGTCTGTAGCCATGGCGATCGAGGGGGAGGGGAGACGTATGTGTTCCCCACCCAGGTCATGTCATTAAATTGGTGGTGGACAGAAAATCTCATCGGAACCGCAAGGCCAAACACACATGCGTTTATTAATGTCGATAAACAATTAGTGGAATGGTGACTGTTGTGAAACAAGACCTTTAAGTTTCTCAGGTCAAAAAACCATGGATTTAATAAGAGGCCCACTTGAATCCTCTTAAACATTACCTTCATTATAGTATTTTTACAGACACTGCCTGAACTGAGCTACTATTTACTTTAGCGATTAAAGTGGAAGTCCAGCCCAGTTTGAGGCAGTGAGTCAGACCATCACGGCTCCTGTTCTTCACGTTAACACGTTACCGTGAGCTGCAGTGCTCCCCCCCGCTGACACCCACCTTTCACTGCAGTTCTTCAATCGCTGCACCCCCTGCTGTAATGTAGTGTCAAGTGAGGCTTTTACAGCTAGTGCAAATGTAATCATTTTTCATTCAGCGTGATCGTCAATATCTAAGGTGTATTTGAGGGAAGGACGGGGTTCGAGTTTTTCTGACTACTGGACTGTTGCTGGAAGGAGCTCAGTCGTCATGTTGTGTGAGAAGAATGGAGGCATTCGCGGGCAGCATACAGCGTGCTTTCTCAACGGGATGAAAATGGTGGTGCGAGTATTGAATAACAGAATTTAAAAAAAAATGTGGTGCAAACAATCTGAAGTCCAATGTCTCTCAGGCTCAGAGGTTCCTAGGTTGCATCTCTTGTTCACTGTTCTGATCATTTGCTCGTTTCATTACTATAGCCAACAAGAACTTCAGGGTTTGTATGCTGACAGAATCGCTCTACACTGAATGTGTACTTTTTTCACAGCACCAGTGACTCATGGGAAACTGAGGACTTGAAGTCAAAGACAGATTGGGGGGGGGGGGGGGGGGGGGGGGGTGTCCCCGGGGGGGAGGGGGGGGGGGGAAAGGGGGAGAAAGGAACCACCCCAAACCCAAAGAAGAGAAGAGGAACCCCCCCCCCCGGCCCCCGCCCCCCGGGAAACAGGGGGGCCGGACCCCC
>JAACJT020000080.1:619149-650616 GCA_009936485.2 Gymnarchus niloticus
AAACAGCCATACATTTATAACCCAAAGATAACTGCTGCAGTTCAACTGTACGGAGGTCGGGTGTAGGGAGAAGGAAGGGGGAAGGGAGGGGCAGAGAAGGGTCAAGGATAGAGGGGCGGAGATGCAAGGCTACCGGGCTATTGAGCGAGGTTAGAACAGAAGAAATCAAAACACGGGGTTCTTGTTCTGAAGTGTACTTATATGTCCCACAAATATCCATCAGGCCCACGTGACCGTGGTATACCCATAGGTCACATGATGTCATAAAGTGTCGTGAGACATTAAGTATATTTATGTAACCAGAAGCATCTATTGCAAGATGCATCAAGGAGACATAAAGGCTGCCTTTTGCAGGGTTTATGTAAGCGCATTGAGTGTGGCCTCCATGCTGGTCCAGGTTTTTATTATTATTGTTATTATTATTCTTAATGTACCTCAAACGAGGTAACGGCAAAGCTAAATAAGAAGCTTACAGCAATTTCTGTACTGCAGGGGTCACCGCATGAAGAGGTCCATCTATGTCTATTGATTATAATTATTTTTTTGTGCATGTACATCTCTGTGTACATTTTTATGGCAAAGTCATGAACGTAGTGACCTGAGATGTATATGTGAGGAACAAACAGGATGGATGGATTGACGGACAGACGGACAGATGGACGTTTTCCTTTCCTTTCCTAGGGGCGTATGTGGAAGTATGATTTCCACAATTTCAACATGCAAAAAGAAAACACACTAAATATTAGTTGAATGGGTGACTTCAAGGAGACAAGCTGTGGTGATGACAGCTTTCACAAACGCAGGCAATTCACATGGTGAACTCCAAATCGCGTACAGCTAGAGGGGGTCATTTATCGAGTCTGTTTTATCTAACATGCGGTCGTTTCTCTCTTCTCACAGCTCAGTGTTTCAGTTCAATATTTTACACTTCAGCGAGTAAAATTTACCACAATTTAGATGGTGCCATCAAGAACAGGAAGCATTCTGCCCCGGTGCATTATGGCATATGTAAAGTTCAAATAGTATGACTTTACCTCAGTCATCCGGATCATTTCGATACCGTTTCACGGTTGAGCACTTAAGGCCGTGGCTATGTGTATGCGTGTGACTGCATGTTTGTACATGCATTTTGAGAGAACAGCAGCCTGTCACAATTCTTATCTTCACGCCAGAAGTGAAGACCTAACACAATATGGACACGGCATTATTAAATTAGGGAAGGAGCAGAAAAACTCATAACCTTCAGAGGCCGTTGTGAGCGTTCCTTCCAAAATCAATAATGAAGAACTTCTTCAGCCATGGGTAGAATATTAAATATGCTACTGTTTCTCCACGTCGCACTTGAGCCATATTAGCTCCTACTGCCTGCTGTCAGTCGTATTTCAATAACGAACACAAATCCACTTCTGTACATGAAGAATTACCCGTGGCATGAACGAACGCCAACGCAAAATGGACATCTACTGTGCAGAAGTCTTGAGCCACTCCTCATTTCTTCATACGCTTCCAAAGAGCCAGACTGTCCTGTATGTTTTTAATGTAGTCTTGTGGAAAAGTTCTCCAGGCTTTCTGAAGGACTTTCGGTGTTTTTTTGTTGTTGTTGTTGTTTATTAAGCCACACAGTGACCTACGTATGAATCATTCACGCATAACAAAACCATCTAAGTGATGGCATGAACCAGTGAAGGAACGGGTGCAGATCATTACAGATGATCAGATGATGTTGCAATACATCGCTGTACCTATTGTCCCGTTTTCCTAGTAAAATATAAAGAGATGATGGGGTGGCTCAAGACTTCTGCACAGTAATGTAATACGTATGGGCGTGTATGTATGTTCCAATATTTATATATAAGGGTGTGATGATGTTGAATACTATATATTTCTACATATTTTTCATTTCCGGCTTTATGCAAGTCATGATGCTTACTTATTTGTTTTAAGAAGGCAGTTAATCAAGTTAATCATTTTAGCACCAGCGTAACACAGACGTCACGTTCCGGGTTCATGAGGAAGCCTCAAACCTCCTCACCATGCTCCATTAACCATTAATCCTATTGTTTTCCCCGTGGTGTTTCTGGGAATGTGTCTGTGAGTTTTCCTCTTCCATGCATATTTGCACCAGGTTTCCCAGGTCAGAAAACGGACCGAAATTTTCACGTTTCAACATTCATCAAAGAGTCCCATCGAATACACAATCTGTGGAAAATCCCTTTGAAGTCTTAAAGCGATGGGAGTCCGTTTGAAATTACCTTCGCCGGCAGAACAAAGCACAAATATTTTCAAGGACTGCACAACACGGAATGGTTCATTTTGTTTTGATTGCAAGTTCAGCCCTCAATACGTCCAGCTGGCGTTGCCGCAATGATTCTCTCAACAAGTGAAACGCATGTATAAATTAAATTTGCAGCAATGCGCATTTGCAATCGGACATCAAAAGGAAATATTAAATATTAATTCCAAATATACACATGGCACAATGCCTAGAATGCCAGGCAGACGTGGCGCGATGATTCAGTATTCAAATCAGGGCTCTGTGGTGACATAAGATATTTTTTAAAGGCAGAGACTGCAACATATTGCCCAGTGTATATTTTCTGACTGCGGTAACCAGGTGCTTTATTACGGTTTAGTGGCTGAAGTTGGTGTGCGACAGTGCCATCGCTTGCTGTTTACCTTTTATAGAGCTCTGGACCGCAAGGCAGATCAGCAATCCAGCCACGCCCCCGACCACGCCCATAACCACGCCCCCCGTTGGAACAAAGAAAGATTTTACTTCTGTCCCAGAGGGATCTGCTTTAGCTTAAGAGTCCTTTTCAGCGAGTCTGAACCCAGCTGAGCATCGTTGGTGGTGAACACGTGCGAAAAATACAAGGGTGGGCACCACCTGTGTGTTTCGGTCAGCAGGAGTTTAAGCATCAGGGCTGATTTTACTCTATATTTCAAATATTTCACAGTAGACGTACATGAACGAAACTACTCGGTGCAGCGTACGTAAGTCAAAGTTTTATCTTCCATTACGTACTGTCTATTTTACTGTCTTTACGTCATACTTGAAGATTTGAGCGTTAATCTTTAATATAGGGTTGCATATTGATCTGTTTATCCGAGGGGATACAAAGGGGAACTACGATGGAAAAAAAAAAAAAAACTGAAACAAAAACTCCGACGAGGTAGAACTGAGCATCCCTCCACCTCGAAAGAGAAACGATCGCACTACATGCATACAAAGGGGGAACTTCGATCTGACTCCTTATTTTTGTTTTGTCGTGCAAAATGCTCCTGGGTGAATCATCCCCCTGTTAATGTGTGTTTCTGTGTTCATATTTCGTGTTCGGCATTCTTATCTCCTTCCATTGTTGTCATCAGAAACCTCTAACGACAAAAAACACGGTCGTCAGGCAGGTAGGTAATACAGGGAGGCAATTAGCAGGGAGAGAATGTCACTGGCGCCATGATTCTCGCGCAGGTGAACAGCACCTCTTCTCCACCTGTCAAGTGACTTCGCTCCCCGGTTCAAGCTGGAAAACATTCTTGCTTGCATCCTGTTTCCGTACACTGTTCTTTTCTCTGGGTTCGTTGCATAGAAAAACGAATATTTATCAGGTGTTAAGACAAAACAACGCTAGGTACAGGAGGACGTTGAAAATGGATTGAAAATGGACCGATAATGGATTGTCGACACGGCTAAGCCTCAGTCGCCATTGACCCTGAATGAGGCTGAAAACAGGCTGTCGCCACAAACCAGGCACTTGTGAGCTACCACCTCCTCCTGACCTTCACCAAGGCTTCTTCCCTTTTGTTGACAGTAGTTTGTATCCCAGACCATTTATTTTCCTCCCAGATTGAACAGACCATAATACTAAAGCAGTCGTGGTAAAAAGGTGAAGGTAAGTATGAGTGTGAGGCAGCTGTGATTATCACAGAAAGATCATACAGCGTGCATATCTGTGCTTCTTCAACCCCATGCGGCTTCACCTGCCGACACAGTTCTCCGGTCGACCTGAAGACCAGGACTGGATGGGTCTCTGGGCCATTCAAGCTTCCCACAGCTACCCAGTGTGGACAGAATCAACCCTCGAGGGTTGGGGGGGGGTCAAAGGAGGTGGCATTAAGTCCGATATCAGATTGGAGCATCTGCCCTCCACCTCAACTCAAGAGGGACTTGCTGCAGCACCAAGATGACAGGGAACAAAAGAAGCTTAGGAGTGACATGTGGGCGCCCGACTGAGGCCTGTTATCTGTAAACACCTTTGACAGCCGATCATTGCTCAAAGGCTGTCACTCAAAAGCCCCCCGCATCCCCATCTCCCATGCCTCCTCCATTATTAAAATGAGTAAATCAGGAATCACAGCGTGCGCCGTGAAACAATTCCTTCCCTCCACAGTCGCTCGCATCTCCGCGTCTAAATCAAAGTGCAGCCAGGTGTAGCGAGGCTGCCGGCGGCCGATGCAATGAAATGGGACCCTTCCCCTGGAAATACAGAGTGTGATCTCCAGTGTTCACCGCTATGCGTGCGTTCGGTGGGTGCTCTTTGTTTGCTGAAAGGTTCCTCGGTAATTAGTCTGGCACAAACAAAGGGGGACGGGCAATGGAAAAAAAAAAAAGCATGACAGAGACGCCTGAGCGGTCGCGTTCACGGAGACGAGCCATTTAAAAACGGAAGGCGCCCAGACACATTAGTGGGATTCCTTTATGTTGACACAAACTGGCTCCTGTCCACGGTCGACTGCGTTGTTTTTTTCTTTATTTTCATGTTTGTTTGTTTGTTTGTTTTGCTGTCGATGGACTCCAAAGGTATGCGTTGTTGCGAGCCCCAGAAAAGCCTCACGTGGTTTTAACTGTGGATATGAGCTTATTGTTGACTTGTAATGGGAAACGAACATCTTTGAAATGTTTTTTTCAGCCCTGTTTTCCTGGAGGAGCCGTTTAGTTGGACCTGAGCAGGGAGCCATGAAATTATTACATAAAATCCACTCTCCTCTGCTGGTCCAGGGATGGACTGGAAGTAGCACTCACAGATTAGCTTAGACCGGGTTAATCTGTCCACAGAGAGACGACGTGCTGTCCACACCGGGCCAGGACCCTCCCCACTCGTTACAGCTGTCATGCTGATGGACTGGGTGCGAGCCGCATGTAATCCTGTTTGTCACTGCCTGCCGCAATTCCCCATTCCCAAGGTGCCATTCCCTGACAAGTGATTTAGAGGATGAGGTGGATCCAGGAAGTCTGTCTGGACCCAGGCAGTCGGGCAGGAAGAGAGTGAGGGACAAGTAAGGAAGACATGTTAGATTTCAGTAATCATAGTTACCCTCATAAACCCCCTCCAATCACCCCGTGGCTGACTCTTCATTCATGACTTGAGCCTTCATTTTAAATCCAGAAGGTGGCTGATTCATGTCAAAAGAAAGCTTTATTTTCAGACAGGTGTTACGGCCTGAATTTCTCCAGTGAAATAACCAGCCCTGTAAATGGGTAAAGTGTTAAATTGTTTTAGAAATCAGTTTTAACTAAGCATCATAGCTATTCTACAGTGACAGCTAGTAACGTTAACTATTCCTTCCCATTAGCAAGGCTACAGAACAATCCCTTAGTTTCAGATAACTTTAAAACTATCCTAATCAACGTTAATCTCCCCCTAAAGAGTTTCGGCACCTTTAAACTTGCCCCGTCGCCCATACAGCCCAAATTCCCTCGATGCCTACTGCCGACCCACATTTATACACTGAAATGCAATAACGCTGTTCTGTTTCCTTGATGGAGGAATGCAGGAATGTATGAATTATACTGTCCAAACAAACACAAGGATGTGCCTGAGCCAGAAGAGCCAGAAGTGTTGCAAGTTGTCATCCAGAACCCCCTATCTGTACAGGCACCGGTCCTGTATGACAGGAACATTTTTCATGCACTGAAAACACACTTGTTTACACTGTCGATATACGGACTGCACAGATTTTCTAACAAAGGAAGAAGAAGCGCAAGCTAAATTAATTAAACATGCGATCAAATCAGGCTGTGCAGATGCAAAACATCAGCCCCCCCCCCCCGTTATGCGTATGTAGCTTTAAGCACCCTGAGGATGACACCACAGTCATACATAAAACATGGCCTTTTACCCCGCGATAAACAGACACCGTCAGTGGCTGTCTCCGGAATGCCCGGGTCACTCAGAATGCATTCTTACTTCCAGAGCATGCATTTACATTTGTTTATAGGGCAGACGTTTCCTTCCCGAACGACTTACGGGCCATTGTACACAACAAAGCAAAGAGCACAGCATGAAGCCAATCTGCACGAACGATACGTTTTGTGCGGCGTGGCTAACCGAGATATAGAAATGTTACCGAGCGATACAGGGGCACCGACGTAGCCCAAAGCACGGCGTGCCCATTCGAAGAGCCATTTGTCAGCCTCGCAAGTTTGTTTGCGAGTAACTTACAAATAAACATGGTCAAGAGCCAACGCTAAGCATACACCTAGGCAGGCAAAAGCTGTCAAGACAACAAGATGCAGTCAGGACCTTTGGGCTGAAATGTAGTCCAAGAAATACAACTTTCAACTTCGTTGTTGTAGAGTGGGAGGGGTTCCACAGTCCAAAGACTCTGGGGAAGAACACTCCCACCTCATGAGGGCCCCGGTCCAAAAACACAGGTTTTATTGCTGATATATCTGACCTCGAACTGTCAGAAGATCTGATATACGGGAGGGTTAGTGACATTGATGGGGGGGGGTTTTTGTTCTTTCTGGTTTGGTGTTTCTGGCTCCTGTCTATGCTTGTGGTCCAGGGTGGAACCATGGGGAGAAATTTTTTTTTTTTGGGGGGGGGGGGGTCAGGCACACGCAGTATTCTTATCCACGAGCTGAAGACCTTGCGTTTTATGAGACGTAAGCCCAGTCAGGAGCGAGTTTAGCTGTATAAGTAAAGTATAGTGTATTTTGCAAGGGGACTTTGCCAGTCTATGACACCGGGACATCAGAAATGCCCTATGAAGAAAAACTCTAACCATTTAGCACCAGGTCCAGAATGAGGAGATTCAGCACCGCTGAAGCCTTCACACCTGGGGCAGACGAAAATAACTGAGGTGAACTCTTAATGCCTCCAGCAGCCTTCTGGACAGTTGCGACAGGCCAAGTCTTGTGCTGGCCCGTTTTCTCAGGATTTCCTGATAGACTTTCTGTCCCTGGGGTCTGTGTGGAGGTCAGATCCCCAGCACCTGCCATCATTTCGGACTTGTGTTCCTGGAGGGTGTTCAACACGCTTGTTAATTAAAGACTAGATGGCTTCCAGTGGAAATCTCGCACCTGGTCATCCTTTGCACAGTGCTGTCTTGTACTCCCCTCACGGTCAAACAGGATTTGTCTATTCTCAGCAAAATATCATAGCTTTGTGTGCTTAATGTGTGTAAGCCTTTTCCGGTTGGTCGGAATGTCCTGTGTATTCCATTTTTTTTTCCAATCCCGCAGATTTTTTGCGTTAGAAAATAATGGTGAAATAAAATGAGCTACGCTGAATAAACAACAGAGTCTGAGGTCTTTTAGGAGCTTGTCCGTGTTTTTGGAGGCCTTTACAACCCAAATTTAATTTTTGCAGAGAGCAGGAAGGCATCCCGTTAACTCCACCGGTGCGAGAAATGCACCGGTCCGGTTGCTCCAGAGGCAGGTACGGAGACATAATTTGATTCCCCGCTGATGGGGACCTCCGCCTGGCTCCTGCAGACATAATGTGCTGCTTAATGAAGTCTCCTTGGTTTATCTCACTAAAGAGAACTTGAAGGTGTTGAAAAAACCGCGGTAATGAATTGTTCTGGAAACGATTTCGGAGCCCGCTTTGGTCATTTTTTTAAGACATAAGGGGTCGGTGTTTTGGTCACGGTATCGACTTTCCACTCCGCCCTTGACCTTTGTCCCAACTTATTAATGTCATGACATTTATGATTGTGCGTGATCGTTCGGTTATAGAGTCCCCGTCCTTCTTGTTCTAAAGGGTAGAGCTCATTTTGGGGGAAAGTGGTCCGGTACTCTTTCTTCATTCTCAGATCTAACCGTGGACATTTTAACGCAGCCTAAAATGGCAGCAGGATCGTGCGCTCAGCAATCCTGTCCATTTTTTCCAGAACTTTCCTTTTACCTTGATCCAACGCAGTATAAATCGAGTGTGAGGCTGTATGTAACTCACATCGCAACGTTCTTTGTACTCCTAATTCGGCCGACTTGGACGTGCATCTTGGGCCATTTAAAGATGTATTTCATGCAAAAATATTTTGGCCTGTGTTCTGAACGATTTGGCTGCTTAGAAAGTCATTAACCTGAATTAACTTGGTATGTTTCCATCAGCTTTTCTGGAAAAGGACACCATAAATGTAAACTTATTTTATTCTAAAATAAGTCTGATCATTGCTGAAGCAGGGAGCTCTAGCCATGTTTAAATATTTAAATATTTACTAAGAGCTGTCCAGCACACCATTAGAGATTGCCAGTGTTCTTATCAGTATTTATTCATTTACCAGATGGTCTTATACGAAAAGCACTTTGCCAAAATGGCAAAGGGCTCTGCATGCTTATTACAAGACAGCAATCAGAACATCAGCCTACGTAGGAAGAGTAACAAGAGTGGAATTAACATGGGGTCGACACGGGAAGTGACTTTAACCATAAATGACAAGGGAAAGGGAATGTGGAGTGGAAGTGGCTTAAGATATGATTAGACTATTTCTCACATGCACAATTTTACAGTACAATGGAGGTGAAATGTTAGCATGGCGAAAAAAACTGACAGCTCTGACAGAGAGGCAGCTCAGTAACTTGTGCATAATCTAAATAACTAAATATAGCGATGGAAAAATATAAACTATAACAAACAAACAAAAGATATGTGCCGTGGCTGTTAAAGAGGGCTACCTGTAGTTAAAGCCAGTGTTGCTACTCCAGTAGAAGCCATTTTAAAGCTAATTCAAGCATGAGAGAGGTGTAATGGTGCGTTCTTCGGCAAGATGCTTAACCTGAACCAGTTTAGGAAAAGGACTGAGGAATAAGCAAATTGTATATGACGTATCATGATTATAATCTGATGATTGTGATAATAATCGGCATCATTATTATAGTACGACAAGATTTTTGTCTGGCGACCATTTGTTCCTTGATCACCATAGCAGTCGTAGAGGCTGTTATCACTCTTTCTGTCTTGTGTCTTCCCAGGGGGTGTTATTTCTACTGTGATTATTGAGGATGGTAGACAGCCACCAGCTTCCCTGCCTCTCATATCTCCATTCCTCCCAGCAGAATATAAGTGGTTCTTCCCTGTGTCCATCTGCCTAGGGGGGAAGGACTCTCTTTGGAGAGATTTTAACCCTAGATTAAGGCTTTTCAGATTCAAGGTTGGTAGATATTTAGCGGGAGAGAAAAAAAAAAAAACGGGCAAAAAAATGTGTTGAAAGGATTTGGAAAAACGATCGAGAAAGTATGTGTTTAGCAAACCAGTAACATCTGTAGTAAAATGCGATTTCAGACAGGTGAACACTCCTCACCAGTTTAGCTGAGAAAAGAGGTTTTCCTGAAGCATCTAGCTCCCCCTATTTTTCAGACACTTTCTCAGCTAGAGCACAAATTACATGCTGCTTCACTGTTTTGGTTCCGGTTTCCATGCTTGAAAAGTGAAACATATTCCCGGGCAGGCAAACAAGCTGCAGTTAATGTCCTACTGAAGATGGATCCCAGCTGGTAAGCGGTACCAAGTAGTGCTGTTTTTCGCTTAATACCTTTATTAAGCTAAAGCATTTGGTCTCCTCACCAGCGCAGTTAAACTGCCGATGTTGCGGTCGATCGGGGAGCGGTAAAGGAAGCTCTCACTGTGAAAAACCAGCAAGGAACAGAAAAGCTCTGATGGACTTTCCTGTGAAAGAGGCCTTCCGCGGCCATCGTCCATAACCTATCCCCTATACCCCTGTCAGCAAAGCTGTTTTATCGTCTGCCTTAGGGAGGGATAGCTTTAAAATGAGCTGCCTCCCCTTCCGGCATGAGGGCAGGGGCCTTCTTAATGGGCTGTTAAACCGTGCCTCCGTGCCACGCCAAAAACCGAGGAGTGTAATCGAAAGAGGCAGACAAAAGATGGCGTCTAATCCAAACACATTCAAACAGCATCCTCCATAAGATTTGTATGCATAAATGATGCCCTTTTCACCGTTTGCCTTCTCCACACAATACGGCAATTATTTAATGAGCTGGTGGGGAGATACATATGGATTTATCTCCTCATATCATTGCAGGAGGAAAGGTTCACCTGCAATTAAATACTGCTCTGTTGCTTTCTCTGCCCTGTGTTTGAATTTCTAGACCCAAATAATAAGCTGCCCTTATTAACTTTTTAATCGACTAACAATTAGTTTTAAAACATGTCACATCGCTGTAATTGATAGCTACCACTTGATGAACCATATTTACAGATCAGCCACGCACTGAATAAGTGACGACGGATGCTCGTTCCCCAACGGTCCTGTCAGTAGAAAAAATACAAGCCAACTTTACCATCCCAGATTCACGTTTCCATTGTAGCCAGTCTATAGAACGTGATGTTCTACTCTCCCGAATTTGACACTCCAATTCTCAGTACTAAATATGGCCGGCATACCCAAACGGCTCTCTTTAGCCCAACATAGTGCAGTTATACTTTTGGTCCTAGAAACATTCACGAGCAAATCAGTGTTGCTGGAGACATGGCTCTTTTGAATGGGCTCACGACCTGCCTTTAGGTCCACGGGTTACGTAAATGCGTTGGCATTCTGTTCGGTCTGTGCTCCGCTACTAGAGAAAAAATTCTCTGATGTTTGCAGGAAAGTGATCTGAGAAATCAGCGTACCCTACTGATCTTCACTATCCCGCAGGTGTACATCTGTTTCTGCGTGTTGCTCATCAAAGCAGCCTCTCCAAACTATAAGTGTAATTACAGCTTTCTCAGTTGAGACCGAGAATTAGGGTCCTGCTGTTTGCTCCGCAAGTTCATATTTTCATGCACTTAAAAAATGCACCGTCCTCAGTATCTGCAGTGGCCCAGCTCCAGTCTGGTAATTTAACACAGGCCATTAATTTCAATTTAACTGCCTGTTTTCTGTTAACCTCTCAGAAAAGGCTTTTGTCTAAATTGACATGGTTATGGTTTTATAATACACAGCTTTTTTAACAGAAGCAATTTAAATTTCCTTAGTGGTATGTCAGCAGCATCAAGATTAACCAGTAACCTAAAACAGTTATTAAATTGCACAGGATTCAAGTATGGGTTATTTGTTTATTCATTTCTTTTCAATAAGTAGTGACTCTATTGGGCTGTGTATGGTTACAAAGACATGTTTACAGCATTCAAAATGCAAAATAATTGCATACCTCTTGTTTTATGCTTCCACATTCCAATCCTTTTAAAGCTGGAGTTGCATTTTCGATTTCCTTTTGTCTAACTGATGGAAGCATAGTCACCGCTAAGTCAAATACCTGAACAAATATTTGCTGATCAGTGATATTTGGGGACTGTTTATACACTTCGAGAAAAATGATTAAAGCTCTCAATCCGAGATGCAACTGACAAAATGTCTCTTATGGGATCTTGAGCATGGGGTACAGCGTCCCAGGAACCTAATGAATGTGTGATGAGTTCCTCCTTCAGCCCCACCTCAAAGAAACTGGTTTTGAATAATTAACTCTGGCCAGGTTCCATATGTACCCAACGCATCCAGTCGCGTCCCGACTTCCACGTGATTAACCAGAAGGGGATTAGGGGAGGGGGCACTCCTGCAGGATCACACGCAGGCCTATTTCATGGACGGCTAACCAGACTTGAAAGTAATGGAGGTGGGGGGGGCAATAGATTCCAATAGGTATCTGTTCCCTAGTAGCGATACTTAATTAAGTCGACTTCTGGATAAGGACCTCGAATTCCGTGGCTTCCATGAAGAAACGAGTGGAATAAATAATTAATCACTAAACAAATATAGGGAGGACCAAACATAATAGGTTGTTTTTCACCGGCCTGTGTTTACACGATGACTAATAATGCAGACACAGCTAATGGATCTTGATTTATACTTCCTGTGGTTTTGTTGTCAAGACTGGCTTTGCAACAGCATCTATCGTGGCGGGATTGTTTCAGTCGCACCGCCACTGCGTGCATCCTTTTAGAAACCACAATTAAATCTGACAAGGTGGAGCGAGCACGAAGCCGCGACCAAGTCACCTCCGCAGAGCTGGCCTTTCAGGGGTCAGAGTGCCATCTAGTGTCCGGAGGAGGATAAATTGTGCTGAAACACCTGATGCTGGTCTGTGTGTGAACGTCACTGGAATAAAAACAATTATTTTTAATAACCAGGCCATGCCAAAGCCTTTCTGTGAGCAAGCCAGAGGCCAAGTTTGTGTCCAATCCTGAAAGATCTGCTTGTTTCTCTTCTGAGCAGCACATTTTTTCGATATTGTCTTGCCATGAATACATCAGGAAAAATCTAATTGTATAATATTAAATTATATACTAGGTCAAGGAAAGTGTGTGTGTGTGTTTGTGCACACGTTGGTAGTAATTCAATATGGTGGACAGAAATGGAAAACACCAGTTTGAAGTAGAGAATATCTGAGTAATACTGGGACACTATACCCTGTTCTTTTTAGTCATTTTTATTTCATGCCCGTGGAGAATGATGTTCCAAAATGGCTTGACTCCATTGCTCCCCTCTCTCATCGCTCGTCTCGCTTTGATCGCTCCTTCAACCCGTTTACTCCAGGTTCTCCATGACTATGACCCTGTGAGCCTATACGGTCCCCCTTCCGGCACGCCATGGTCTGAGCAGCCCCCCGCATGCCTTGTTTGTCAGCATGCTTCTTTGAGTTATAAACAACGCCCTCGAACAGCAGATCGGAAGGTCCACCGAGAGACCGTCCTGGGCTCTGATCCTCCAAGGTTGTAAAATAGGTCATCCTATGACATGTTCCCAATATAAAGAAAAAAAAGGAATGGGCTTTGCCTCAAAATGAGTCTGCCGCTAATGGTCTGGCGTTGCCTCTCTCTGTCTTCCTGCAAAACGATTTACAGAACCCGGACCTCGAACAGAGCAGCGGGAACATGACCTCACAAACAGAATAATAACATCAGTTAGCACAAGCATTCGGCTCTTCTACGGATGGCGCTGTGAGGGCTGGATGGCCACCACATGCTGAGAGCCTGCCCCACCCCAGGTTTCATCTCCACCCTTCACGCATGGCCGTTTTCTGTGCACGCCCCACGGCTCTTGCCAGACAGCGGAGATTGAGAGCCAGATGAAAACATTAGCGGTGGCAGGAGCTAAGGAGTCCAGCTACTGCTGCGAGGCAGATGTTCCACGTGAACACGAGGAGTTCGGATTGCTCTCCCACTGTTCTGGGAGCAGTGGTTCTGAGACAGACACGGTTCTGGATTCCTTTAACAAGGCGCGATTGGAGTGGGGGGGGGGGAGATCACATCTTTTTGACAGTTCCCTTCTTTTGCAAGCGTTCTGACAATGTCGGCGGAAACAGCAACTGAGAAGTTGATGGCTATTTTGTCAAAATCAGAGGTAAAATAGACCATGAAAAATGCTACTGGATAATCGTTTTCAAGAACAGGCATACTTCAGAATACACTTGACATCCCCTAGAGATGATGGCCCAACTCAAGTTATCAACGTCTTGTGTGGTTCTATAACCACATGCTTGTCCCTTCTTCAGCTGTGGATCCGCTCTGCAGCACCCTGCACTCCCACCTGCTTGTTTTGCTGACTGCTTCGGCCCCAGGTGCCATCCCCACGTGAGGATCCTGACTCTCAGTCCGACGGTCAATCCGAAGGAACCTTGTTACCATTGCTAGCAAAGTTCTAAGCACCTAGACGGCATCGGTACAGTTCCCACAGGAATGCCCATCAAACGTTTGAAGCGTCTGCGGTGAATTCATCGATTCCCGCTCAGCTGGATGACGCTTTTATCTCCCAGATGCAGTCTGAGTGCTCCTCCGTGGGACATCGGGAGACCCAAATCTGAAAGAGCAGCAGTACATTCAGGTGGATAATCACATCCATATTCACGCATCATCTCTCTGGAGAGGGTGCTGAGGGCAGGAGGACCTGGGGATTTTTGGACAGGGATCGGCCAGGTGTGCTCTCAGTTTTCTCATCAAAGCGCAGGCTTAGAAGATCTCCATCTTTGCTGTAATTAAAACAAATATAAGAGAGGAGCCCTAAAACATCCTCACACGCCGGATTACCACTGTGGCTTGACGGTACATCGACATCTGTGACATTCTGTGCAGAAGCGGGTTGGCAGTGCTAGTGTTAGTGAAGTCTGGGTTTAAGTTATCGGGGGCATGGCCCGCGGCCTGCCCACCGTGTCAAAAAGTGAGCCTTTTGCATGTGTCGGCCCACAAAAGATTTGTGGAGATTGATCCGGATCGAGAACCAAGTCTGTTTATTTGTGGCCTTTGCGTCTTGATGCCTGGGCTCCTGGAAGTTGACCTTTGGATTGATCTTCCGGAATACCTGGCATTTCTTCCAGGATTTACTGCCCAGGAAGAGTCAACAGAAGCCTTGTGTAGTCTTACATTCTTCGTCTGTTTTCACATACTCATTTTTATTAACTAATATTTGGAGTTGGTATGTACATACCTTAGTGCTCTTCTTGGTTTTATAATAAAGTTGTAATTTGGTTATACTATTCTCAGGCCAATTTAATAGATCTCAAATGAGTCTTGATGCCATTTAATGTCTTATTTGGGTGTTCTATTTTATTACTCCATGACGTTGTGTATTTGTATAATGTTTTAGGTCTCCTACCACACACTCCTGTCCTCTGAGCTGTCGTGCGTCTGTGTGAATCACAAGCAGGCCTGATTCTGGCGGTCACTGATTATCGGGGGGTGAGGGTTCAGCAAACTAGAACTCAAGCTCTCATTTAAACGTGAGAGAACCTCTCGGGTTCTCTGCCTAGAACCTTCGTCGTTTACCATAGGTCAGGATTTGACAAAACAATGCGAAAGTAGCAAGGGCATGCTCTCATTCTGAAAAACGCCCGTTCTTACATTAGCGGTCCTATTCATGTTTTCACGTGTTTCAGTTGAGACAACATTTCCACCACATCATTCCAAGGTATGTTTGGTGATTTAGCTTACCCCGCAGCTCAGATTTCATTGGAGGGAAATATCATGGTATTTTTACATATACATTGAAATTAATCAGATTAAGAAACAAATCTGAAACACTTAAACACTCAAGCACTAGCTTTCATAATTTGTTATATATTCACTAATTAAACACATTAAGTTAAACTAAGATTCTGCATAGCATTTATTTTGGTTTTATTGTACATGAACTTTTTACATTTCAGAGTCAGGGGAATGCTTTTCATTTGTAATTAATTATTTCTACCACGCAAACCTTTCTGTTATTACATCAATTCATTCCCTAACCCTATGCGTTTCTCATCTCATCCAGGACCTCCTTCATCAGATCATTACAGGAAGGACCAAAGACACTTTGTTCCTCACAGTCCGAGTGGTCTGTTAATATGGGTCTCGTTTATAACACACCAGTGAGGTGTAATTTGCTAATGACATTAAAAAAAGATTCTTTAATGGTTGGCGCAGTTTGTTTATCCTCAAATGTGCAGTACCATAACTAAATCTGAATAATTCTCCATCTCTATCCCCCATCCATATGGGAGGTATTAACTTCTAAAAACAGAGGTGTTGAGATCTCATTCTGCATATTTATATGAGCATCACTTGTACATTGTGGGTGGTGCTTGGTTCTCTGGGTTAGAAGCCTACGGGTATGTCTGGAAGGTCGCAGGTTCAAATCCCACAGCCAACAGAGGGAACATCTCACTGCTGGACACTTAAGCAAAGCCCTTAACCCCAAAAACTGTATCAGGGATACGCAATAAATAGCTGACCCGATGATCTGACCCCAAGTATTGTTTGTGTGTCACAGAGAGCAGAATTGGATATGTGAATACTAAAGAATACTACTGTATTAATACTTATAAGTTTAAAACGCTGGGGCAACTCTTCCTGTAGGCCATGTAGGGTTGTGCTTTAAAGTCACAGAACCCCGAGTGAAACCAGAGATATATGCTTACTCCTCGCACGTCAAACCGTTGGCTTCCTCCCCATGTTACGCACATGTTACACGCTGCCGCTGCCACCAGCATCCTCCGGTTGAGCTATTGCGCACGTTACACGCCCGTCCCCGCATCTCACTTAGTCGGAAGGTCGCCGCACGTCTACTCGGAATGTCTGGGTGACAAAGAGAGGTGCGCCACACCCATCTCGGCAGCCTTCTGTGAGGATGAGACTCACACCTGTGGAGTATTCCCTGGAGAGATTTTAACACAGAGGATAAGGAAATCGAGCCGGCGCCCGAGAAACGACTTGAACGAGGGCCATATCTTCTCAGATTTGCATGGGTTACCAGACGAGTGCAAATTACCCAAGGCGGCCTGGTTTTGGATGGCAGACAGGCAAGCGGACCGACATTAATGAGATTTACCTGGGAACAAACAAGTGTACGAGGTAGACAGCGCTAACACGGCAAGCAAATATCAACACGGATCCTGTCAGCTAACACCATCGTGGATTATTGTGATGGCGTCGAAATGAAATGGCAAACTAATGAGTAAGCAAAAGTCATACTTAACAAGGAAGGAGTGGGAGTAGCTTCTCCGGTGTGCTGGGGACAGACCAGCAAACGAAAACAAATCACAACTCGCTTCCAGGCCCAAAGTCTTCCAGGGGTTCTATCCATAGCCATTTGGTTACTAAATAATTTGTTACCTTAATCACACTCGCATATACTGTGTAACATTGTACATTACATGAAATATGTATGTTTACATTTGATGATAGAGGAGGATAATAATATCATATAGTGTACTTTTATAAGGAGAGAAAAATGCTCAATGTATCAATTATTTTTAGGGCTTGGTGCCCAAGTTTAGTAGAAGAATTCTCCACTCCTCGTTTGTTCAATCCCTCTCCGTAGGTGAGATTTGACTCCCAGCACAAAGGCGACAAGATCATGTGGCTCGAGGAGACCCCACATCGCTTTGGTAAAGAAGGACACTTCCTAATTTTATGTTTGTTTGCTTCTTTGTTTGTCTTCAGTGTTTGTTTTTCTGTTGTTTTTCATCTAATGGCTCCCTCTCTGGGAGCTCCATCCAAGCGAGGAGGGCCAATCACCCAGGAGCTCCTGAGACTCCTTTCCAGCAGACCGGCACCGAAGCTGTCGACTGCCCCCAGCATGACGGGTAGGGTGCTGACAGCTGTTTTGTGGGTTCAGTGCGGGGCAACTGCTGGAGTGGACCGCCTGGGGGGGGCTCGCTCGTATTGTGTGGAAAATTCAGTCAGCATGGAGCCAGCGGAGCATGTATAGAAAGGTGGGAGGCTCTTTATCCTTCCCCGAGATTTAAGTGTGTAGCAGAAGCAGTACTATTTGTCTATCAACAGCTGCCAATTAAGCCAGCAGCTAATTACTGTAGATCCAAAGCCCCTAATTACATTATAATGTCACAATAATTGAAAATTTAATCACCAGAAATGGGTTTTTAGGATCTGCCATGTAAAACTGGGCTTCCCAGTACCAGGGCTGGTCACCACTGGCTGGCCCAGTCTTACCCAAACAGTAATGCTTGCACATTTTGGTCCCTCATAACTTATGAGGTCCCGCCGCCTTACAGAGCGGCAGAGTTTGTCATGTGTCTGAAGACTCCAAGACAAAGAGCTTTAGTCCCTACAACTCGGTCTCGAGTGCTCAGTGAATCTGAAAAACAAAGTGGCCAAACTCTTGGTGATGTCAATGTCACTGTGAACACTGTGTGTGTCATAGAGCTCTGTTACAGATGGCCTCTTTCTCCAGTTTATGCTGTAAATACGATCCTGTGACCCAGCTGCCACTCAGCATTTTTCATCTTTGCCATTTGATACATTTTTTAACCTTCATCTGTCCAGCAGTTTCCCCAGACTCGTTCTGACATAAGGACGCATTTTATTGATAATCCATACCCATTTGAGGCCAGTTAAATTAACGTAATATTAACGTAAAATTCCAGGAAGAGCAAAAAAGTTATTAATTTCATCACAGCCATTCTTTAGCCATTAAATAAGATTCTCAGTTATGTCAGTTGCAAAGAAACGAGGAATATTTTTCACGGCAGAGACAAATGATGAAGAACATTAAATATTTTGTCTTACTGCTTATTAAATTCCTTGATTGAGGGGTGCGGCTTTTTTCCCCCGCTGATTTACCCGCAGCCTAAATGAACAAGTTGTCAACAGACTGAACTTCAGGCTGTATCGTGTGCCGACACACAGGCCAATCCTTTCCCTGTCAGCACAGCTCCGCTACTTTCCCGCCGAGATTAAACGGCATGCTGTCATAATGTATGAAAAAAGCCCGCTGAGAATGTGAAAGTGCACAGCTCATCAGCGCCTGCTCACTGATGTGCCACAGCGAAGTCTCTTTCTCCAAAACAAAGCTCATTCCAGACTGCACTTCTCTGCCTGCCATTCCCTCCCACTTACCCTGTGGAATTTAATGTCATTTAAGCCTCTTGTCATTTAAAATGACTAATCCCTGTGATGTGCAGCAGTGCAGTGACATAATGTGAAATGTAAACCCCGGGGGGGAGGGCCGATGTGGACGTCCCGGGGTGGGAGCGAATCACATGACAAGTCCACTCAGTTGGCAGTGCATAATCACCAATAAAAAATCCTTGCACTTTGCTGCATCTCTTAACCCGTGGCAATATAGCCGGACCTTGCATGGATCTCGTCTTTTGTCTTCATCTCTTCAAACAGTTTTGCGAGACTCATACCGAACTACAGTCACCATTTCCGGATCAAGGGCACTGACCCCAACTTGTATCACAAAAGACATACATGGATACATTGGAAGGAAACTACAAATTTGGTGGTGAATTGAGGTGTTTTGAAAATATTAACTGATACACTTTTACAGACATAAAGTAATAGTTTTACAGCAACATAAATGTAACTTAACCATAATTTTCTTTGCCTGCCCAAGACTTTTGCACAGTACTGCATATGTAACATTTTATGAACCAAACAAATATGAATAGGTTTTGTTTGTGGAGGTCCGTGTTAATCTGACTTGATCCCTCTATTGACAGAAAGGTTACCCCCCCCCCAAGGACATCTTCCTTTCACACCATCATACAGCAGAGACGAGGCCGTGAGCTGTAACAGTATTATTTCTTATTCCAAGATGCCGCAAATGGAGTGTTTCCGTCCTGCAGCATGTGTGGTTGGCACCGGCAGGGTAAGCAGCAGCCCCATATTCTCCCACCTCGGAGTTCGGCTTCTATAAAATGCCTGCCATTTGGTATTAGGGTTCCAGCTGTACAAAGCAGAAGAGACTCTGGTGGAACCACTGATCCCATTTATGACTAGTTTTTGGGATACAAAATGACAGAAGACAGAAGAGTGACTGGCACGTGGGGGAAACGGGTGTATCTTGTGCCTGGCAGTGTAGAGCGGTTACCCAAACTGTTTTTTAGACCATGGAGTATAAAATGTGCACACACATACACACACTTATAGTGGCTGGTTGACTTCCTGAAATTTAGCATTAGATCAGGATATCGAAAAGATGAGGCCTCTTTTAACAGCCGAACTCAAATCAACTTCACTAAACATAAATGGGGAAAGCCAAAGACCAGCACTCAATCCCAGATGGACTTCAAAACAGCCCAGCTGGTCACATTTAAAGCCTAATAAAGCTAATCACCTAATCAAGGTCAGCTGGCTTTCATTAGTAAAGTCGCTGGTTGACTTGGGAGCTGATGATCAATTGCTATGGAGACAGCTTACTAGGTCAATCCAGGGTATTGCTGATCCTGCAGCTTTGTCTTCTTCCAGTTCACACTAATATATATTTTACATGTAGAAATAAAACTGAAAATATGCCAGTTTTACCTGCATTAATAGGGTGAATTGAATATACTTAGTATTGCAGTGTGGACTTATGCATTAATACTATATTGATATATAATGTTATTATATTGACTGATTTTAATGTTTCATGACGTAACATTATTGACATTACCTATCGGTTATAGTGTTTTTCAGACGTTAGTCTAAGCACGTCGACATGAAGATATATGTATAGGTTTATTGAAATGAACGATGCTAAAAACAAGCTGACTGAACATAAAACCGCGGCACGACGCTTTCTGCCTTGAGAAAGCGCCAGTTAACCGGTCAAAACCGGAACACTGCTAAGGGAAAACGGGCTAGTTACGTTTCACCATATAAATCCTTTGAACTGCTCCAGGTTTGTTTGTCTTTTTCTGTTCTTGCCTGAGAACCGTGTGTAAAAGCAGGAGATCCCGCTGTACCGGTCCATTTTACCCCTTCGCTGCCCCATGTTCACTTTTAGCCCCTCAGACCTGCTCTATCATTCATGAGCTCGGCGTATCCCGCCCTATGAGTTCTGCTCTAACCCACCTCGACCTCAGAGCCCCCGACCTCCCTCTGCATCTGTGTGATGGTGAATTTTTAACACCATGTCTGCGAGAATTAAGGCAGGACTGCTACTGGTGCTGTATATATTTAAACGTATATATTTATTCAAACTGGGGAAAAGACAAACATCTGCGTTATCTAGATGTTTTACATATTTTTGCCACGCGTGGGGGATCTGAGGGCAGAGGAACTCAAGACAGACTGGGTGACGGGACACAAGACTTTAAAACCAGAACCGAGTGAGACGGAGAGCAGGCAAGCAATGACTGAGCGGGAACCGTCTGATCAGTCTCCCTTAAATAGTCTCTACATCCGGGGCAGGAGACTCGGAGACACCCAGTGGCGGGAGCGGGAACCGCGGCAAATTTCCCGCCTGAATCTTTTGTTTCAACCTAAAAATGAAATTAGACAAACACAGAGCCACATAATTACTTGCTTTCTGGGCACTATAAAACGTTAAAAACTCAGTCCCTTGGGCTACACTGGGATTTACAGGCCAAGTAGGCATCGTGTGTTTAGTGCAGTCAAGTGAATGTAACATTAGTGTGTCGAGCAGCTAGAATAACGTTAACGTAACATCGATGTATCGAGCGGCTATACCTAGCGTGCTGAGTGTCTCACACTATGTTGACGTCACATTTGTGTGTTGATGCATGTCGAATATTGAGCCTGTAATCCAACATTAGTAACACTTTTGTGCTGAGTGGCTATAACATTATGTAAACTTACAGTTTCTGGATTGAGTGTGTGGAAGCCATGTGTTGACTATTAAGCAGTTAACTCAATTTTAACATCTAACCAAACGTGTGCACAACATTTGCATGTTACCTTGCCGATGCATGCAGGGATACTCGCTGGCATGCAGGGACCAACCAGACATCGGTAAAAAGTGCCCCTACATCCCCCTGGATGAGCTGCTAGACCGGGTCATCCAGGTCACTAAGATTATATTCCAGGTTTCCAAAGAAACCTGCATGTTGTCTGGCTATTTCTGATAAGCACTTATCCAGTACTGAGTCATGGCAAGCCCAGAGTTTATCTCAGGAATTACAGGACGACACAGAGGACACAGCATGGATGGGATACCACCACATCACAGGGCACCCACAACGTACATATATGGGCGATTTAGAATCACCAAGAACTCACACAGAACACAAGGAGAACATGCAAACTCCACACAAAAAGCTGGGGGTGAGACTCAAACCCACAAACCTTTGGAGGAGTGAGACCACAGTACTGAAATAGGTCAAGATCCAGGAGAGATCACTGTAGCATGCTCATCTCGAACAAGGCGATTGATCTGAATGACTGCCGGAATAAACCCAGCTGTATAAGGGAGTGGTTCTCAGTCCGGTCCTCAGGGACCGCAGCCAGTCCACATTTTTGTTCTAGTCCACCACCTGCACATCTAAGCCAGGTAATCAAGGACACTATCAGCAAATGACAAATAAGTTCAAGTATGTAGGGGATGGAATATAACAAAAATGTGGACTGGCTGGCATCCTTGAGGACTGGCTTGAGAACCACTGGTATAAGCTATGTGCTACAGTGGCTTTGACCAGCAAACACAACATACAGCATACACTAATAACTCACTGGTGTGTTGATGAGAGCCTGGCAGGTAGACTGTCAACCCCAATCCCCTGAAGCTGGTGTCTGTTTACGGTTTAGGAAAGCTTAAGTGTGCTGGGTAAGAGGCAGCCTTTAGTACTGTAAGCCAAAGACATTTTACACATAAAAGCAAGTGTGTGTCAGTAGACACAGATGATTGTAGGTATATTTAAAGACAATAAATAGAGTAAGTAAATCTATTAAGACTTTTGCTATTTTAATATATCAGCTTTGCAGTTAATCCTAAAGTGCTTAGCGTTATTAGCTTATTATCTTTTTAAGTCCGTACGCTCAGCAGACCAGTAAAATCTAAACTAGAATCATGTCGGCTAGACTGAAATATTTTTGAATCGTTTTTAACTTCCTGCAACATGCATGCAGTACACAGCCTAACCCTTCCTTCTGTAATGAAAGGCATTTTTGGGGGTGAGATTACAGTGGGACAAGTCCGAGAAGGTCAGGCCTGAAACCTTTGTTTAGTTGCGGTTCTGTGCCTTACATCGTCTGAGTTTGCACTAGGAGTTGTTCGTCTCACTGTCTACACTCTTTCGGGACCAGTGGAGAGGAAACGTTACGATCACTCTCTTTATTCCTGGATCCAAGGGAGGAGCTGAGATGATCTCGGGAAACGATGGTGTCTCGTCTTGGGAAAACACAGTCTGATGGCGTGAAAGCCCACCAGTGTGCAATCTGAGGTACAAAGTTCTCACATTTGGTCTGAGGTTTCAACTCCTGCTGCTTTAAGGGAGCTACAAAAAATGGTCTCTGAAAGATGTCCAAGCAGATGTAAGTGAAGGAGACTGAAGGCGAACAGAGAAGTGAAGTGATTACCTTAGATGTCCTCCTGACTATGACTCAACACTTAGGAGCGTATCAATTAGGACGTCAGTAATGTTACTGCACTTAATCACCTTAATCAGAATTCAACAGCGTTACACATCTTTACTCTATTAGTGCTATTCCTGTATAGCTTAAAGAATATTTTCACCTGCCTGCATGAACATTAACAAAATACCACTATCAAGGTTTACTAACTCCTTACGACTGAACTGTTGACTACTGCATTGCTTATATATTACTCCGAGTTCATCCAGTTTTCCAGTTGTATATGACTTTAAAATCATTCACCACATATACGAAGCTTGGCCAAATGCTGCATGTCTGGAAGACTGAACAGGAAGGACCAGGTCGGACCGGGTCCTAAGCACAGAGCCTCCCGGTGTCGAGATTCAGATTCCGGTTTTCACTCCTTCAGCTCCACAGAGGCAGGCTACAGTGTCAGCGTGGGGGGCAGCCAACAGCCTGGCGGTCGGCGAACAAGACGGGGGACGGATTTGGACAACGGCTTGGCATGAAACACGGGATGTCTCTCCTTGCCGTTGTCCCACTGGAGAAAAGAAATACCAGATTTATGAACAAAAGTATGACAAAGGCGCTACTTTAAAATATGTTAGCAGCTTTGGGAAAGCACAGCTGTTGAGCAGCTTAATTGCAATATTTCACAAGAAAATTAGTGTAAGACGGTCAACAGTATGGATTTGGATTATAATAACAGGTGGCCAGTGTGAATATTACATCCAATTTGTTAAGACCACAGATGTGTTTCTCTGTGTTGCCACAGCCGTTGACAGCCATTGTCAATGACTAATAAACACTCAATACCCACTTTATTAGGTACACCTGCTTGTTGATCCAAACAGCTAATCATGTGGCTGCAACTGAAAACATAAAAACACAGCGTGCCTGTAGCATTAGAACTGAGGAGATGCGCAATCTAAGCAGTTTGGAATATGGTGTGAGATTGTTGGCACCAAACCTACCGGTTCCAGCCACTGAGACAGAATCACCTTCCTGCAATTTTCACGACTGCGTCTACATTTGGCAGACAATGGTGCCGACAGAGACAAAGAAAAGCATCCAGTCAGCATCACTTTTCAATCAGCGCACTCGGAGGAGAAATTCCAGGCTCGTCGAAGCTAACAGGAAAGCCACACATGCAAAAATAATAGCTGGGTATAACAGTGGGGTGCAGAAAGGGTCCTCTGGACACACGACTCACCAACCCTTGAAGGGACGAGGGACCAACGTATTGGTAGCTAATAAGGTGGCCACAGAGTGAAGTCCTCACACTTGGACGAACATCTGAAACTTTTTTTCGTGAGTTTGCTCCTTTTCCGGAACCTCAGGATCCTACCAACAGTTTCCAATGTAGGACACGTGGATGCTCCTCCTACTCCGGGTCCTGGGCGGGGCCTCGGCTGGATGATCAGTAAGCTAAGAAGACTGGAGCAGGTAGTGCTGCTGCCGAAGGGGAGGATGGGCGGAGTCTTGTATTGCTGGGACGAAGCTACACAGCCCCACCTACCACAGCCACTGCCGTGACCTCTGAATGTATTTGTTGTGGTCCCTAAAAAAAAATAACCACTAGATGGATCAACGACAACCAGTCATCCAGCCCTTCATTAGTTCACAGAGCAAGGCTGGAGGTCCATGAATGGATGTTTCAGGAAACACATTTGTTCCAGACAGCTCACGTCTTCAATAGTTTCAATGGATTGCTTTCAAACTGGCATTCTGAGTCCTCCTTCTGGGTTTCAAAGCCAGTCCTTTACCAACAGTGGTAAATAAACATGTTTTCTCAGGATCCAAAGCCACTATTCAGCTTAAGGTAAACAAACCTTGTGGTTCTGACCCAGTCTGACCCCACCAATCATGATCTAGGGGCAGAACACAGGTTAACAGCAATTTATCTGTAATGCTTCAGGTTCAGGTTTCAGACCAGGACCTGGTGCTGAAGAGTCCACTTTATGTACTTAACCCGATTTCCTTTTCTATAAAATATCTCACTATAAAAGCAGACCATAATTATTCAAAATGTTATTATAGCTCTTAGCTGATTAATTGAAGACTCGTTTAACATGTGTTTATCCAGCTCTCTTGGCATGGTGTGCCCACCCCACTTTGACCCCCGATGTTGGATAAGACCGTCCTCCCAGAAGAGGAGGGGGTCCCACGAATGCAGGATACCGGCGGACAAGGCAAAGACCTTCCTGAATCTCCAGGGACAAGCAGACAGTCAGCACTGCCTGCTTCCCCTGCTCCGTGGCTAACCTCCCTGTGACCCAGCCAGAGCACTGCTCATTTTAACATAATCCATCCGTACTTTTGGGTCAGAACTTATTTTGCGAATACAAAGATTAATATTCATTTTGTGAAAAAACAAAGAAAAAAATTGATTTTTTTTTTTAATTTTTGCTATTACAGTAATATCAGACTAGTTAAATAAAGGGCCATTTCCTGACTGAAGTGGAATATAATTGCAGTAGACCATAATGCGGAGAACTTACTGTGGCTATGGAGACCAAGACTAAATGAACAGGGCTCCACGCAGCTCTCCATCAGTCACGTGATTCGCTGCTGTTTCGCGGGAAAAGACGTTAAACCAGATTGGAAGGATGGTATCTTCATGTAATAACACAATTTGAAAGTTTTTAAAAACTACTGCTTTTATTGTTCATTCTTATGTATATTTCCCGGTACAATTAACTTGCCAAATCGATTTTTTTATCGGCGAGAATTTAACCAATATTCTACTATGACGCTGGGAGGTTTCCATCCAGTTTTTGCCTTGAACCATGTTGTTCGGCGTTAATTAATCAGAAGAGGTACAATGAGCAAACTGCCGCTTAAGCAACTTAAAACTAAATCATTCTAGCATTTTCTGGCATTGGTATAAATTAAAAAAGTTTTCAGCACGTGTTAGGACAATTATAAGCACCGACAATTACAGAGTAGCGACTTCCCAAAGTCCAATTAAAAGTGTTGACTTCATTTATTTATCCGTCACGTTTGTTTTGTCTGCGTATTTAAAGGGATTTCTAAGATGCATTAATGAGTGTGTCGGGCCTCGTTCTGAAGCGGCTCACCACGCAGGATTATCAGAGTCCGCTGAAGGAAGCTGCCGCAGCCCTGGCGGTTACCGTAGCCTCACTGCTGTCAGACCGCTCGGAAAAGGGCGCCGTTCATTAACGGGCCGCTTATCAGCTGTGACGCAGCATCCTGAACACAAAGGGTCCAGTGGGAAGTGAGTCCGACACCCACTACGGCCGGGAGAAAGCTGGTGTGAACTCGTCCCGGGGTTTCCCAAGTGGCAAGCGCTTTCATTTAGCTCAGTTAATTATGGTACAGCACCGTTCCCAACACGATTCCCTGGGGCTGGCAACACAGCATCACAAGTGGACTGGAAACAATTAGAGTTACCCGTGGCGTTACAGTGCGACATGAAGCCAGTTAGTATGAAGCAACATTAAAGCCGAAATGAAATAAAAAGATAAAAACTCCCATGATATCTGCCACAGTCCAGCTTCACCTTTCTAACCCTGTTAGCTCGCACCCCTATTTCCCTCCCCCAGGACACGGCAGGAATTAAATATAATGGTGTGGTTGCTAATCCTGCTTGAGAAAAGATCTAATGATCTGCGGACAGGTGTATACCACAGTCCCATTCTGGACCTAGGCTCGTTCTGGAAGCTTCAGTCAAGTAGGTAGCTAGAGATATGATACCTGAAGGCTACTGGTCAGCATTGCAGGAAGTTTTAATGCCCTTGGTCTCTCTATTAAAATGTCCAGCTGCAAGAATCTTTGGATCAAAGTGCCAGTTAACTAATTGAATGTAAGATTCAGGAGGCGGAGAGAGGGAGGCTGGCGCACACATGAATACATTAAGGACAGGTGAACTAGAGGGGGGTGCGTGACAGTACTGGATAACGCTAGGGAGTGGTGAGAAGTTATTAGAAAACCCCCTGCCTTGTTTGTACCCTCTTTAACGACCCTGGGTCCAGTTATCCAGTGCTTGGTGAGGTACGGAGAAAGTCCATCCAGACATCGTATAATAGCCCAAGATTTGTCAATTTTAAAAACGCATCTACTGCCAAAAAATGGCGATTAATCTTGTCGGTGGGAGTTAACTGCCAGTGCTCGATTGTGACGTGTTTCTCGAAACGTGCATGGTATACGTCTGGATAATTTCTAGCCCTTTGTGTAACAAATGGCTCTTGATATGGCCACTTGGTCTACTTTGATAATCTCTTCCCCAGCCGTGTACAGAGACACTTTTAAATAGACCTGCGAATTTCACCTCAGTATGAGTCAAACTAAATGACAGACAATCGCAGCAGAAGGGAAACAAAACAAGCTATTTAGGCAGAACATATTGCCGTCTGGATTTCAGTCCTCCTTGTGCCCTGGCTAAATTAACACCTTCACCCGGTGCTGTTCCTATATTTGTTCCTTGCCAAAATAAAAACCATCCATCCATCTTCTAATCCAGGGGTTTTCAACATCAAGGACCATCTCTTTATCTTTCAGGATCACTAGACAGCGTTCACAGTCACCTTGTGGGCGGCTGAGAAACACTTAGCCAGATCAGGGTCCCGTGGAGCCTATCCCAAGCTGTATTGGGCACACCCCAGACACACTGCAGGCAATTTAGAAATGCCAATTAGCTAAGTGTATGAGGAAACCTGTACTGTACAGGGTGAGCATGCAAACAGAGCAGAATCAAAGCCCCAACCCTGAAGGCAACAGTTTTACCCACTGAGCCACCATGCCACATTAAATAAACACCGCTTGAAGCACGAGTCAATAAATGACTTCCTACTTAATCCTGAAGGGGATAGCTACAACATACAAAAGAGATTCCAGACAACTGTGAGCCAATGTTTCTTCGCTTCTGCAAAAGAACAAATAGAAAATTAAACTGCCGAGGTCTTATTAATCTAATAGGGAACGTCCGTCGTAAAGAGAGACAATAGGCCTATATATATTGTAGCACATGAACCCTATATTTCATTTCATGAATGTCACAAGGAGGAAATGGTTTCTATTTAAAAGCTTTTGCTGTTTTGCTTTCGCATTTATTTTCTGCAAATATTCAGTTCTTATATAAAAATATAGTAGAGCCAAAATAAACACAAATTACCACTTTTATAATAGTTTTACTGAAGGTCCGTTTGACGTAGTCTTTGAGAACCTGACCAGGGTAAGTGGATGGATGGATGGATGGATGGATGATTGTGAAATAGAGGATATAGTCTGTCGCCATCTGCTGGCCAATGATGGCTACTGCACGCGTCCGCGTCGTGTCTCACCTTGTCCTCTGGACGTCCTGGTGAGATGGTCATTTTCGGAGCGAAACGAGACCCACGGAGAGCAGACGTGCTCACCTTACGTCTCTTATGGAGTTTCTGAAGGCTGATCCTAATGGGGCAAACTCGGACAAACGAAAAGCTGTTTTAATGAGCATATTTCAAAGTGCGACGCATAAAAGAGACCGTCTCGCGAGTCCAGAGGCGCTCAGCATTTTGCAGGCAAGCGAAGGACTGACCTTCTGTGAAGCTGCCTCAGAAACAAGGTTAACTAAATACCCCATCATTAATTCAGATCAGTCGATATTAAATAATATCAGGTGACTATTAGAAGGCTATTAGGCGTAGGTCACAATGCAAATCTACTGCGGTTAAATAATAATAATAATATAGTTTTGAAATTACTGGACACTTTCAGATATTTCTTCCCGTTATAGCTTGACCTCATATCTGTAATGAGCTGGTGTTTCATTCATTTTCATACGCTTTTTAATGTGATTTTAGAATGCCCATCCATCATCCGGCGGCTTCATTTATAATTATTTTACTGGCTTTCTCTAAGCTCGGGGAGTCCGACTGCTTAATGCGGTTTAAAAAACAGATAAGCACATTCTTTTGTTCTCAGAGTTTTCCAGAATGGAATTTAAGTGTCCTTCACGCTTTCTTCTACGGGCAAAGCAGCCAGCCTTTAATACTCATCATGCTTCATGACATCATCTAATCACACAAATGTCATGCAAAAAAAGTCCAATTAAATCACTCCTGTTGCTTAAAGTTTTTATATATAATTTCCAAGCAGTGCTTCTTCATTATAGTGTATGACTTAAGATTATATAACACAGCATGAACAATAATAAGACAACTAACCGAAATGTTAGTGTTCAGGTTCGTGTCCCCAGCCTTTGGTGGCTCTCTTGTTTACAAGGCACGTGGTTATGTGATTAACATCTGAAAAAAATTGTCACTGACTTGTCACATCTGCTCGACGCCGCTTCAGTAAACAATAAAATAAAAAAAAAAGCAAACAAGTTAATAAGCAGGCCAGGGACAAAAGCGCTTTGGGACCCCGGGGGAGCAGAAAGGCAGCCTGGGGGGTCAGAGCTGCGCGTTTCTGATCGCTGATGTCAGGCCACTGGTATTACAGGAAGAAACTGGCCGATGGAGGTGTGAAAGGTCTACATTTCATTTACATTTTGTCCTGGAATACGGAATGAAGAGCCGCGACAAGTGCAGAAGCGTCTGATTTAAGCTCTTCCTCATTCTCTTCATCCTTGCTTGACTGAAGCAGATTAGGAAGGCAGTAGGCTTGAAAGGTACGGGTCCCTATATTAATGGAGCACAACCGAGCTGTTATCTAAAGCATGTAAAGAATGTGACAACTCCCAAGGAAATCTAAAACGCAGCTGACAGCTCAGGCATGAAAATGGTGGGGCTTCAGGGTGGAACGCAAATTGAAACAGACAGAGATGAAAATGAAATGTACACCTGGAACCAGGAGCACTTTGATCATGTGCCGGTCAATCAGGCTCCATGTTGTCAAGATGTTCCACACTCTTTTCATATTGTCATGCTGTTCTGTTCTGCAGTCCTCTGTTTCTCATCGAATAAAGCATCCTCTCGCATTTGGATTCCGAATAAGCGAATGTGTACCCAAACAGCATATATCTGAAGGAAATGTGTACATCCACTTTGTGTTCGTGGTGATCTGAGCAGAGTCTGACCTCAGTCTCCTGCAGATTTGGCTGACCACCATCATCTTGAGGCTGTATTTACTTCATCTGCTTTTGAAGCTGTGAGATGGCTAATCACTCTACAATATGGACAGAGCTATTTGGTCTGTGCGAATCCCGTGCTGTAGTGCAGCAAATGACATTTTCATTCTTGTATTGCTATTTTTTTTTTTCCGGCTTCCCTGCCTCCCTAACCGCAGTTTCATACATGACCTCCAGGTGGCGCTTAAAACAATAAGAATTATCCCAGTTTAAGTTACCAGTGTCAAAGATTCATCGTCATTTGCGCAGGTACGAGTACAATCACAATGAAATTCTTACTTGCATAACTCCCTACAGTCTCAAACAACATATAACGATCAGGAACAGACGGGGAGAACAATAAGTACTATTTAATACAATTAATACAATATTCATACAACGACTATCATACTCACTGGTGGGGCCCCAAGGACCATGCGAAAAAGCGAAGTCAGTTAATCGGCAACCACAAAGCAATTGTGTGAATGATTCTTTTGATGTTGTAATTTTAATATGCTCCTGCAAAATGAAGCTGCCAGTCTGGCGGGACATGTATACAAAAATAAAAATAGTTCATTTCAGGATTAAATAAGATGATTGCTAATTTTTAGTGTAATACTGACTCTCGTACTCAGTGTAATCACAACTTTTGTAGTTGTATTAGAAATGGTTATTTGGCAGGGACTAAACCAGAGGATTGCTGGTTTTTGAGTACTGCTTAAATTATATTACCAGTCTTAGCCCCCGGTGTTAAACCTCTTCAGACCTGCAAATACACAGCTGAATAACAGCTGTAATTACTCTCTGTGATTATTGTAGCATGCCGTTACGCGGAGCACTCTCTCGCTGCAATTACAAAGTTTGCCTCAAGGTGGCACTAAAACTTCTCAGAGCAAAGTGTAAAAGATCAAAGAAAAGCCAAATAACGTAATAGTTTAACTTCATTCATCCAAATGGAGAAACTGGGTAGGTATATACAGACACACATTTATATATAGATGACAGCAAAGCCTGGGGTCAGAGTACAGGGTCAGCCAGCAGGGTTAATGGCTTAATGATAATGTGATTATTCTGCTAGCCATGGGATTTAAACCCACGACCTTCCAGAACACAGATCCCTAACATACTGGGCTACACGCTGCCACATGAAAGTCATTTGTGTCTGTAATAAGATTAGAACCCAGGCCTCCATTTAGGAATCAGAAAACTTGCTCTGTGAATGTCACTGATGATATTAAGACTGGCTCCTTTGACCACTCAGCCATACTGATACAACAAGCAAAACTGCAGCTAAGATCTCTTACAGGGATGAGAATGTATCCAGGCTCAGGTAGTCTTCACACTTTTATGAATATCCATGCATCCAGAATCAGAATATCTTTATTGTCATTGTAACGAGTACAACGAAATTAAGTGCAGTCCCTGTGTCAGAGAGATTTA
>JAACJT020000081.1:0-10490 GCA_009936485.2 Gymnarchus niloticus
TCCCCCCCTTTTATATAAAAAAAAATCCCAAAAAACACAACACAAAAACAGGGCCGGCCCGCCCCCCCCCCCCCCCCCCCCCAAACCCTTGTTGTGTATGCAGTAGGTGAGGTCCAAAAACATACATACGCTGCATATCAAAGGGTTTAATCTCGCCCACCATCCAGGATCTTGGCTCCACTCCCGCCAGTATGAGAGTCATCAAATGGGTTTTCTTGATCTTGCTCAGAAGGAAGACCACTGCTGCCACCTATAGTACTGCCCTGAGAAATTGCACTGTGTGTGGAGCAGTGCGTAGGGCCAGTACCAAATGGTAGTGCATGTCCGTATGCTGCTTTTTACCAGAACATCTAATGATTTTTCTGAACAGTGGTGTAAGGACTCCCCCCGGAAGCACAACAACAGTGGTACATTCCTGTGTGCCCTTAACCAGCAATAGGGGGAATCAAATGCAATCTCTCCTAGCAGCCAGTTTCCCATTGTAGTTCCATTATTTTCACATAAGGCACTTCTTTCCCTTGACTCCAACCTAAGCAGTTCTGTCACCGTTCGCAGATGAGAGCTAAGCAGTGGCCTTGCTGAGGGGATGATGTTGTGAACGTGGGGTGAAGTAGATGGAGTTGGGGAAAGTACACTCCTTAGCCCTCACAGGAACAGCCAGACAGCACTTTCACCCATTCCCATTATGAGTCAGCTATCTCCAAAATAATGGTGGTCTTCTATATCTATCAGATGTATCGCACCACCAACAGATGAGTTTTATCTCAGAATGTGTAACCAAGAACCTTCGTTTTGATATTCTACTGTATGCAATTTCATTCAATCACACCTCACAGTGCAAATGAAAATACTACCTGTAATTAAAAACTCCTTATTAACAGGCAGACTAGGTACTGAATCTCATATCAGACTTTTGCACTACAAGGCTTGTTTTCCATCCAGTTTCCTTACCTTACCTCTTTGAGCGTAAGTTTTACACTGAATTAAGAAAAGTGTGCTTCTGGTTTTGCATCGCAAGCAGTTTAATTAGGACTAAGGTGTGTCTGAGACGTGATAAATTTAGCAATGTGTTGGCTCACTGAGATAGAATTTTAGAGGAGGTAGTAAGTCTAATTGTAACAGTGTTCAACTTAGATATGAAAATCATTCTTTTTTCGTAGTGTAAGAGTTCTTACATAGAATATATCTACATAATATTGTTCAAAATCTGCATGTGGACAGATACGTAAGTGAGGCAGACCAGAAGTCGTTTTTCAATTTGCAGCAGTTTTATTAACAGTATTTCCCCAGGTAGCATAATTAACTTTCCACTAGTCTCCTTGTCACCTGTCATTTTACTCAGCTTGGTGGTTTTTCTCTGGAGAAAGTTTTTTTTTTTTCTTCTCTCAGTAGCTTTCCTCAAACATCCAGAGGAAGGAGACAAGTCCAGTTCCGCCAGAGAGATCCCGTTGTCTGATTGGCAGGAGCGGTCAGGTGGGTGGGGCATTAAAAAAGAGAGAAACAGTGCGATGTTACAGATGCAAACCGCATGCCCTGCAAGGGCTGACAGGCAAGTGAAGCGGTGATATGAAGTGAAATAGGGAGAACTGAGATCTGAGCAGCACTACAGCCCTATAAATTAGCTCTGGACAGAAGTAATGTGACTAATGCCTCCAATTAGACCATCTCACCATTAGCACCATTCTGAAGAGACCACATTTATATAACTTAATGAATAATAGATGTACAGTCGTGCATGATTTTACAGCCACAGACTGTAGACTAGTGATTGCCTGGTGTCAATGGCATTCCAGTTTCTTCACTTTTGACCGAGGCACAGTATATCTGTGTAACAATGCAAAAAATCCTTGCTCATTCAAATCATTGATTTAGAGACCACTGCTATAAATGGCAAAAAGCAGATGGGGCTTTCCTGGCCAGAAATGACGATTAGCTCATAACTTGAAACGCGGTAGCTAAAAAAAAAACAAAAGTATTTCACAATTAACTGAACGTTCTGATGATACCAAAAGGACTCACAAAGGTGGTAGTCAACACAGTTCAACGTGAGATTTTTAATAATGATGGTCTAATGAAAAATTACACCTGTCATTCGGATGGCTCTTTAATTAGGAAATGTTTAAAAAATAAACCAATATTATTAACGCTATTTTTACTGTACTGGGTCAATGGTTATGGAAGATGGATGGATGAATGAAGTGTACACTTAATATTGCATACGTCACACACACAAACCAAATTATTTTGTAAAGCGGACATAAGTAAATATCCCTGAGTAAACGATCCACTTCCTCATTAGCAGCAATGCTCACAAAATGTCTCATCTCAAATCGAACTAACTATCGACTTTTATCAGCGCAAACTCAAAAGGCAGTGTGCTTGAATAAAGGATTCGTTGTGGAATGTAATGAGTTATTTTAATGGGCGATATTGTGGTCATGGCTTTGATCATTGGCCAACATGCTTTATTAGGTTTCCCTGAGCGTCGCTTTCTTCTTCAAAAAAGAAGTGAAAACGCATATCCCAACTAAAACCTTCCTCAAAACTCAGCAGAAAAGACCTGCCATAACTGTGAGCAAAATAGTGCCAGATAAGTAAAACTAATACTAATCCTAAGATTTATGTGACATGCGACTCAAGTTAAACAGAATTAACCATTAAGAGATGATTAGAATTCTTGTTTCTTATTCAGTTTGAATGAGTCAGCTTTCTGTTGCTTCGTGATTCTTATTCCTGATTCCCTCACAAAATATTTTCCCTCCATCTCCTTAAACTTTAATATAGGAGTATCCAAGTTGGCTTTGATTGTTGCCGTCCCTTTCGTCCACAACAAAGTGTTTATCGTTCGTCTTTCGTTCTAAGAGAAGGCAGCTCAGCTAGTGAAGAAAAATAATAAGAAATAATTTTAAAAAAAGATCTCCCAGAGTTCACGGGGAGGGATGTGTAAATACTCGGAGCAGCGGGGAAAACCAGGACGGAATACAAACTCAAGTTTAGAACAAAGGGGGATGAAAATCAATGGCAAAGATATGCAGATTTCAGAAGGAGCCACATACAAATGATCCAGTGAGATTATTCTCTGCATTCCTACGCTGGTTTAAAAATATGCAGATGTCCTGAATTCTCAAAGCCATTCCACCTATGTAGCATTTTGCTAATTAGTGTCAAAACCAAATGGGGTAGGATGAGGTGTGTAGACAACACAGCATCCTTCCCTCTGGTTGTATTCTCGCTCACACAGTTTGCTATTTAAGCATGGTGGGGATAAAAATGGACGATATATCTTATCCTTAGTGTTGGAAAACAATATGCATGGATGGTTACTCCTGTGTTTACCTTGAGTAGTGACAGCAAAACAGGCAGTGGTTGGGGGCATTGCTGAGAAGGATTAGAAGAAGAAACAGCCCATCTTGTCAGTCTGACGGCATCTGAGGAGCTTGAGGAAGGTCTCCATCTTGTGGGCGTCCTTCCTGAAGCAGTAGAGCACGGCGTAGTCCCTGAGGATGGACTCCAGCATCTCTGGCTGTGTGTTGTACTTTGCCAGAGTCCTGCTCTGCTCGGTGGCTGCCAGCGTGCCCTCGTCCAGCATCTGGGCAGGAGGAGATGAACGGTGATCCCCCCCCCCCCGTATGTCATGGCCTCTGTGCAAAACACTGAGTGCTGTGAGGTCAGCTGATATATTTGCGTGGAAAAAAGAACATTTGGCTAAAAACCCACACACGGCATCAGTGTATGGAAAGACAGGCTCTCTCAACAGAACTGGAACTCTTTATACACTAGTGGGAAATTGTGGTTGATTGAATATATCTAATGCTGCGAGACTCAAATTTACACAGAATTGAACGACTCCCTTGCAGAAACCTCAATAATTCCTAGCATTCTGGAGGTATTTCCAGTATCTCTACTGGGGCACTATATCTGGGTATTTTGTGTTAAATATGTCACTGCAGAGATGGAAGCTGATCTAGATTCATAAACAAAGGCTTGGGGATACTTGCCTATCTCTGAAGGCCTAGCCTAGCCCGAGATATAAAAAGTCAATTACAAAAGCCTGTGAAGATGGTACTGTAACTGTAACCACAAAACCATTTCACCATATGGTTTAGTGTAGTATATTATACCATATGTCCAAAGGTATGCGGACACCTGCCTGTGCAACATCTCATTCCAGTACCAAGGGGATAAATGAAAACCCGCTCCTCCCTTTGCTGCTATAAAGGCCTCTACTCTTCTGGAAAGGCTTTCCATTAGACACTGGAATATCGTTGGTGGGATCTGCTGCCATTCTGACATAACAGACTTAGTGACGTTAGGTGATTAGGCCCCTTTCTGTTTGTGTGGCCTATGACATCACAACGGAACTCTTGTTGTTTATAGAAGCTTCCACGTCACAACCACTTCACTCGCAGTTAACCAAAGGCAGAAATTTGATACTGACTTGTTGGGAAGCTGGCATCTTATGAAAGTCACTAATCTCTTCAGTATGACCCATTCGACCGCCAGTGTTTGTTGCTGGAAGACTGCATGGCTCTGTGTTTAATTATACACCTGTCTCAGCGAGGTGTATGGCTTAATTACACTATTACTGGCCGTCAGATACTCGTATACTTGTAGTGTAGCATAAATAAGGGTTGTAACACTGATTTCGAATGGTTGAAATGCTTAGGAAAAGTACCTGATACTGAGTACCTGAATTAGATTACACCCCCATAAAAGGTGGCATATCTTAGGTGTTTCTGATCAGGAAGTCGGCACTGTGCAGGTGGTATAAGCCGAAGGGCCCATCCTGGGCTCGATATCAAATGCCATGCCAGATACAGAGAAGGACCAGGAACATCCGCAGTGCAACGTGGGCTGACCGACCTTCTTGATGAGGACCAGGACACCCTGCTCCAGGCTCAGCAGCTTGTCCGACATCCACTTGGTCTTGTTCAGGAGAGCGTCGGGTGCGTCGTCGTAGCGACCCAGGGTCGTCTGCAGGTAGAGCAGAGGCTCTATCCAGGATTGCACCAGCATCAGAACAGAATGGAGAAGCCACTTATCCTAGGGGCAAAAAGCACCAGGCATTATGGGCATTTTCTAAATGCTGCTAGCCTCCACTAATGTTCCACTTAGTGATATAATTATATAATTTCCTATAGCGATAGATAATAAGCTTTTATTATCATTGGCTATGTTCCATCAATACAGGGAGGTTTAATCATTCACGAAAGCCTTTCACGAACGTGAATTGTAAAAGGTTAAAGCAGCGTTATGTGTGAAATATTGCAGAATGCCGTCTTTCTCAGCAAAAATAAGCCCTGCAACCTCAGAGACTATTTGCTCTGCCAAAAAGGTCATTCGCTTATTTAAAGGGGACGGCACAGAGTCAAATGCATAAGAGGGAAAAGCAGATTTTGCTCCACAGAGCTCTCTTTTCAGTTACCTCCTGGGCAAGACCTGTTTTTGAAGAATGGATGGAATGCAATGTAAAGTTTTAATAAGACATTTCAATCAAGGATTCAAAGACGATTAACATTTATTATTATGCTCTGTTCATGAGGAAAAATTGCAACAAGGCTGATGTTTGACCTCAGTTATCCACCCCCCACCCTCTCGATGGTTTGTGAAACTGTCACTTTCGCCTTATTCCTGAATGCTATTTCCTTGACTTGGAGCTCTCAGTTATTGACTTTGGCTTAGAAGTGGTTGGAGAAGGACCACAGCAGGGGTAAGCCTTCAGCTCTGTGGTCAACGCTGAGAGCAGCTTGACAACGCTGTTGACCTCAACTCGTTAGATTACTGCTTCCTTTCAGCCAGTCTCTCTTCCAGATCCCGGTGAAGGAACCGGAGTCCACCACCCTATGTTCACCATCCGTTGCTCAGATCCCTTCAACCCTCTACCATGTCTTTTCCCTGTCCGCTTACCGAAATCTGCTGGATTTCACTCTTGGACCTTGGGACCGGAAAGGCCTTGGTCATGCACTCGTTTCCTCCTCGGTTGCCCTGGGAATGCCAAGGGAATGGGACAAACATATCCTCCTATGAAGAAGAGGGTGACAAAATTCATGTCAACTCCCACGCCTGCTGCCGGGAAAACCAGAGTGTAGCATGTTGGACTGTGTCCTCAAACTTTACTTTCATGGAACGCTTTTTTCATCTTTTCACAGGCCTGTTTATGGCTTCTCTAGTCTTAAATACTTTTTGGCTGGATATCAATGGAGCTGTCTGGCATGCTTTCTGGCAATCAAAACCCGTAATGATTGCACAGATTTGGTCTTTCCGAGACACTTTTCCAATTTTGCAAGTGTAATAAGTTATTTTCTTCTCGCGGTTGTGGGGCTGTGACTCCAACACACATAATGGGGTGTCCTTTTGCACTGTGTGCAGATTGCAGAGGCGCAGAAAGTTATGCAAATGCATTTGTTGTACAGATGTGAGCCTCGCTATCAGTCTAGGGGACTCTCGTTTGTCACTTCGCTCGTGCATGCAAGCTGCACATCAATCTGTCTTCACATAACATCAGCCTGATTATTCACTGAGATTATTATCTGACTTATTTGGAATATTACATATGTTATACCTTGGGGTTGCATGTGTGTGTTTTTGCCAAACTATACAAAATGTATTAATTTGTGCGATGTCACCATTCAGGCATATGAAGGAAATGTAACTATATGAACAGGTTCTCCATAACGGCATTTTAAATTGACCGACCGACCGACCGTCCGTCCGTCCGTCCGTCCGTCCAGAACATGGTTCCCGGCTGGGGTTGGGGGGACGGGTCCAATCACGGGCAGCATATAGCATAAGGTAGAGGAACATGGGATGCCAATTTTTGAATCTAATTGTGTTGTGGAGAACTCATAGCCCTTAACGATTTTCTTTCTAGATCATTAAGGGTAGACGATGGGTAGTCTTTAAAAGCTTGAACCTGCTAGCCCAAAGCTTGCTGATTCAAGTCCCAGGCGAGCCTTTGAAGTAATACCTTTCAACATGCTGCTTAATATGCTGTAGTTAAAATATCCAGCTGTAAAAATAGGGGTAGGAAAAATACATGGCAAAACCAATATTTTTTATTAAAATGTGGAGCAGATCTGTGCCTAAACATGCTATCCATATGTAAGTAACTGGATTCTGAATTTCAGTGTTTGTATTTGGGTTTGCTGGATTCCTGTACTGGTACCAGTGAAGACTGAATTTGGGCCGCGGGGAATGAGAGTGCTTCCTTCTGTAGTTTGGCCGTCTCTCTTAAGTGTATCCACGACATTTGAGAGCCTTCTCCTCTACCTGGAGCTTCTCCTGTAGGAACTCAGTCATTGTTCTGCTCGAAGGATGGAAAATGAATCCTAAATTGCAGGATTCTACACAAATGCTTCTCCATTGCGTTATGAGTTTTCATTTTTTACTTTTTATGGCATTTCCTGATTTTTCTGCCACTTTTCTACTCCATTCTGTCCAGAGTATTTGTATTTCAGCAGGGGGTTTGGCTATGAGTTGGTGAACAAATGAACACAAATCAACAAGTAGGTCTTCTAATGTGTATTCTCAAAGCTACATCTGGATTGGTGTCCAGTTCTCAATTTCAGATCTTTATACTCATTTCCCATTATCCAGCCCTTCCACCAGCCAGCATGAGCTGCTGGAAAATCAGGTTCCATCCTGCTGTGACGGACACTTTCAGGGGATTCCCGGTGACACAGCTCTGCCATATGTAGTATGTACCATTACTTTATATCCTGCTCCAATCATTCATATCTTCTGACAAACTACGCCAAAGTCACTGCTGTGGGGACCAAAGTGTCTAGCCTGTTGTTGTCACTTCTAATGTGTCAGATGTTCTCGAATTTTCCATCATCTGAATTTCTGCCAACACATAGTGTGTGTGTTATCGGCCAAAATGATCTTCCCGAAACCTGCCAACATTGCGACGAGCTTGTTCTGCTAAACGAGTGTCCTTCGACAGGCTGAGCCCATCACGCTACGACCTTGGCTTGCCGGTAGAAGATGATTCCTTGTTATAGTTTTGCATTGAAATACATGAACAAAGAAGCCAAGCTCCTTTGAATTTCCAGCTAAGAAATCACTATCTTCTCCCATCAACTTTCTTCTTCACCACCCACCTAGGGCCAGTTATGCATTTTTATTGAAACGATTTTATCCACTCACACCCTCTGGTTCTATCACCAGGCATGCACCCAGTCCCTCCTTGGCATCATCAGTGTGTTCTCCCTATCAGTTTCATGCAAATATTTAACCACTTTGACTTTACCCTGTTACCCTCGTACACTGGAACGATGTGGTATTGTACAGGAGATTGCTTAAATTGACAGTAATACCAAGCACCTACCCCACCCATGCAAACACATCTCAAGGTAAATAAACTTTATTCATTGAAAAATAAATGTTATTACCAAAATAATTAGGATATGCTTACAGATTAAGATACTCCTCCTGAGGAGCAAATTCCTACTGAAGAGGCCGACGGGTCATGCTGTCTTCAGTTAAAATCAAATAGGTGCAAAGCTGAAAGTCTGGACCTTACTGCTAGTACCTAAGATTTCGAAAACCCCCTGCTTTCCGACAGAAACACTCTTACTGGAAAAAATTAATTTTCCACAGTAAATTACCTCTATCACCAGCAAATGCTTGATCCTCCTCCTTCACTAACTGCTACAGGAACTTGGACACCCTCGAAAGTAACATCAGAGAAATTTAAATGTGCCATGGCAATCATTTACCTTCGACCCAAACTTAGCTTAGACTACGATTAGCGGAACTGAGTTGACACTAACCCCGATGCTCTCATATGCTAAAAGTCACTTCTAATATTTTCTTTGTAAACCAAGTCTACCAAGGTCTCTTGTGATTTAATCCTTGTGTTTTAAGTAATAGACAATTAAATATGTTCTCCTTGATACTACAATACAGACGTATCTTATTTAATGCCAGTAAGTCTGCCATACTAAGTGAATCTATTTAATCTGCCAGCAGTCCCTCTAAGGAATCTATTGCAAGGAGCAGACAAATAATCGCATTCATATTTATGATGGATCTGACACTGGAGTAGCTCCTTCTTTTGTATGGAGTTGGCAAAAATGGTACCAAAAAAGCAAAGATCATCCATCCATCCATCCATCCATCCATCCATCCATCCATCCATCCATCCTCAATCTGTTCATCCAGGTTAATGCTGCAAGGCAGTTGTATAAGCATAAATTCTACATTGCATTATACACTAAATGATTGTTAAAAAGCAGCATTACAATGATACGTGTAGATACGTTGCTAATGCCAAAAAGCCATTCAGAAAATTGTGTTACATTTTCCACAACTCTCCTCCTCACTTCTGAGCAATCGGGTCACCGTGTGATGGGCTTCTACTCACAAATAATGTGCAGGATTCCTCCGAGAGCTGGTATATGAGCTCGGTGTGCTGAATGACCCGGTCCAGCAGTCTGTCCCGGGAGATAGAAGTGCAGCCTGTCATTGTGCCACGCTCGTCATTGCAGTCCAGAGGGTGACCCAGAGTGGAGACCAGCATAAAGAGCCAGCACACACATCCCAGCTGCACTAATACACACAGACACACAAACAATATGGGTGTTTTGAATGAACAAGGCAGAAGCCTGTGGCTTACTAAGGAGGCACATGCATCGTTTGATGGTAGTTTGTTTAAAGACAACACTGCCCCACACTTATGGTGTCACTCCCATTTTATACTTCAAGCTCCCCTATAAACCCCAGTATGGGAAGAGTTCTGATACATTAGACAATTCAGTCCAGTTTCAGACACAATACCTGTCCTGTTCTCCATCCTCTGCCAAAGACTGCTGCGCCTCTGCAGCAGATTGGTTATATAAACAAGATCGCAGCTTCTGCGATGAATGAACCAAAAGCGTTTATGTTCTACGCAGGTTTTCAGTCAATAAATGTAACAGGATATTTTATTACTTTTCCTTATCCCTTATGCATTGTCTTCAGCTGCCTCAAAGCCATTTAAGCTTTGTAAAATGTATAGATAGATAATCGCTCACCGTCAGGTGCTTTGCAGGTGTTCTTCCAGATAAACAGCAATTTTTAAATTCTACAGTGGCATATTTGTACTTTAAGATTTAATTCATTTGTTTTCTGGCTGCTTAACTAATAAAGTGACACAGCAATGACTTGAAGTCCATCTCAGGGAGCATGGGGCAACAGGTTAGGGTACACACTGGATACTACGTCAGTCCACAGGAGTGCATACTGTGTACACTCAGACAATTCACTGAACTACTCATCGTTGGACCACAGGGGGAAACTGGGGTACCTGGAAGAAATCCACATGCCAAGAGAAATGCATGTAAATCTCAGACACAGCTGAATCTGGATTCAAACCTCCGACGCTAGCGGTATAATGCTATTGTAGTCCTCTCTCATTTAAGATGAAGTGAAAATTAAGGAGGGCTTTACAGACTGCGTGAATTGATAACATCTATGAACTGAATTCAAGTGAAAATTAAGGAGGGCTT
>JAACJT020000081.1:10590-27374 GCA_009936485.2 Gymnarchus niloticus
TACAGACTGCGGGAATTGATAACATCTATGAACTGAATTCAAGTGAAAATTAAGGAGGGCTTTACAGACTGCGGGAATTGATAACATCTATGAACTGAATTCAAGTGAAAATTAAGGAGGGCTTTACAGACTGCGGGAAATGATAACATCTATGAACTGAATTTAATTGTGTACATTGCAAGTGTTTAGAATAACAAGCAATAAATAAATGAATAATAACAATTAATGGAAGAGGACCAGGGTTGAAGGCTTTAGGGTTACCATGGTTACCATGATCTTATATAAATATAAATAATCACTGTAATGCATATTCTTTCAGATGCTGTTTCTATGAATTTATACAGAATTTTCCAAAATATCTTTGGTTCACAGCAATTTTTGTCCCTTTAAAAAAAACCCAGGCCATTTTCCGGGAGATTCCACCAAATTTCAGGTCCGTTTTCTATATGAGAAGATGGCCACACCACAACTGCTTGCTGTCTATGCTCCTTTCCTTCATGAAGCAGATCTTTCATGGTATCCCCCACAACAAAAAAACATTTCTATCGGTCTGAGGCTGGTAACCTCCTTGATTCACGATGCAAATTTCACGGGATGTGGTTGTGCTAAGCAGGAACTCTTCTCAATAAAGGTATTCCACTCAGGAATACTGAAATCAGTCGGAGTGGGTGTGTGGAGGAGTTCATTAAATTGTGCATATTGCAAATTTGCCCTTGATTACTGCACTGTATGTTCTGAATATTTTATTTCCCCGTACCATATTTTTATGGCTTAATCCAATTGGAGAGTGAGAATGGATGATTATGGTTGGTCGATTATGCAATTAAACCTGCTTTGTTCAGTGCTGCAAATTTCAAGGGCACCTATCTGAACAAGCCTGCGTTACCTCTTGGGAGAGTGGGGTGTTACAGAAAAATGTGTAGCTCCTTTCTGAAAATGGTGGGGAAACAATGCATTGCCTTTGCAGTTAGGAACCGATGTCTGTAACAGAAGCAGCAATGAGAAATCTGAGAAAATTGTTTCAGTAATAATTATTCATTTTCATGACAGTTTCTTTCCAAACATAATTACTGGCTGCATTTCACGCATTTACACCCATAACTCACGTAACGTTATGGGCTAAATAGAATTTATTTTCAATCGAGTTACATTTTCATTTATTTGCAGATTGCTCTCTTCAAGATTTGATAGAATTGCAGTTAATCATTTTTGAAATGGGATTTTCAATTTGACTGCTCAGTTTTATAAACCAATTTGCTTCTTTCATGGAAATATAAAAACAAGTATTTTTTTAAACAAAACCATACCTCCTATAATACATAACAGATCATTTATAATGAGAAATAACACGTGCTGTGACTTTTTTTAAATCAAAAACAACTCATTGCCTGTCGTCGTGGCGATCACAGACTTGTGTAGGTGGTGGAGTACTGAGCTGTTGGCCACTGTTGTAATGGGAAACTGGAGATGAGTGTGGTCAGCCAAGTTTTACCTATTCATTCGAGCCCCCCCGTTCCGCACACCAGCTACTGACAGCTAAGTCCCAAAAAAATAGGGAAGTCATCTTGAATCTTTTTGTCTCGAGTTTGACGTCTCTCTGTTTGATCTTTCATTCCAGCCTGCGCTGGGATGTATGGACGGTCCCACCTGTATAGCCTATTAGGGGATGGGATTGAAGCCACGGAGAATGAGGTGTTGGGTAAAGAAGAAGATGGCGAGGTGTTTAGACACCCATTCACCTCTGCCAGGTCCGTGACCGCCCTGCAGGAGTTGCTGCGTGGTGTCGACTGCAAGATCCCCGTCGATGAAGCTGTACACAGGCACAAAAATATACATAAAGGTGCTAATCACCGATGTGCAGCTAAGTGGCTAAGCCGAATGGATGAATAACAAGCGATAATCACCCAGAGAGGGGGAACCATTCATTTCAAAAGGAGCACTTCTGCGGTTCTCGCTGTGCTGCGTTGGTTACTCAAAGGGTATAATTATGGGATCCAACAGTATGCATCTGTTGTTCCGTCACTACTAATGAGTTAGACTTGGCTATAAAATATACTTGGGAAGTCAGTTTTATAAGTGCGTGAGTGGCACGAGCCTCCACCTCCTCGTGTTACCACCAACCTCCACCCCACCAGCACCCGTTCCCCTGTTTATAGTGTCCAGATGGGAATTCACGTCCTGCTCCAGTAAACAGGTGGGATCCCTGCCGTAGACTCCAAGTTTGCACCGAGCAGCCATGACAGCAGCTTCTGAAAATGTCATGTAATATATCAACTGTGTGTACTGAGTTTAATGATTCCACACTTTGTTTCGCAGTTTTCCCGTTGTGTCAATGCGAAGCACCGGTGGCAACATCTGAAAATACACAGCCGCAATCGTTCTATCAACTCCCGTGACTCAGCGCAGATTCAGTCACGCCCTCCGTTTTCAGCGGCTCCAGAGATTTGCTGGGCTGCTACGGTACGTCCTTCGGTTCCATTAGAAATCATCAAGCCAGGATGCGTTGCTATGGCAAGTGTAAGCTGATGCCGTGAAGGATCGGGCCCTTAATTTGGGGGCCTGATGGCGTCGGGATAAGAATGAGACCATCGGGATTGAGACCTTGATTATAAGTGTTTCACCAGTGGCATAACAGTTAGCCACACCTCAGAGGAGTCCACTGACAGCGCACACACGAATATTTATTTTGTGCAAGCCTACTCAGGCCAATTAATGTGACATGCTCACCCTCCTCTGGTGACTGACTGACAGTTCTAATAATCAATTCGGGAGGTTTGTAGCTCACTGATTAATCTCCGCCTATGGACTACAGCTCCTAATGGAGATCAACTCCCTCGCTGATGCCGGGGCGGTGCACAGCATGTGACTCAGAGACACAACCCGCGGGGCCGGCACACACTGCGCATACACGCGGACACAGACTTTGACTCTCTTGCGTGCCCCACTTGTCCCAATGCAGGAATAACTTTCATAATCCCAGAGCAAACAATTTCTAACAAGATCAGCCAAGGTGAGTCCGATGAACAGCTTGAGAATGTAGCAGCCCTCAATCATTTTGAAAAAGATGAGGGAAAATAGCTGTTCTAAAAGAATAGACCTTGAAGTCGGGGTTTAGGTCCACACAGCACATATTGCCCTTGGCGAAGGACTCCTCATACCATTTCTTGTGACTGGGAGAATGTATCTGAGGACCCAGAAAATACGCTGAGGGCTTTGCTGCCATGTGGTCATTCTCGATAAAGCTTCCGTTCGCAAAGGAACAAATTAGGTCCGTGAGAAATAATTAGCTGTGGGTGACAGCGCACCTTATGCAACAATCGACCACAAAATATCTACGAGCCAGACGGCCTCGGTCATGACCCTCGAGATAGAGCTTACTGTACGGTCATACATCACGCCCACACAAGGCCAAAAACGTTACTAAGTCTTGGTCTCTGCTGAAATGAAGTGGAGCCACGGCGATATTGTCACCCCCTCTGGTAAGAAGAGGGCTTACAAAAAATTCATACTTTGAAACAGTAATGCGTTTATAAAAACTGTTCACTAAGCACGCTGTTATTATTTATTTTATTTTTTTGCCTTTTCGCCATAATTTTAATCTTGCAGTAATAAGGTTTTCATATTGGTTGAGGCTTAACTAGATCAAGTCTTGGAGTGGCTTGAGGTTCATTCTGTAGCCGTCATGTTTTTTGGGGGGAATGAATAATGAAAAACGGAAAAAAAAAAAAAAGAAAAAAAAAACGTTTTTCTTTATTAAGAATTCCATGTTGAGAAAAAGCACTGGTTGCTGTTTTGTGTATTTCTGAGGCTCCTGAAAACATTTGTATAATCATACTTCTGTTTGTTATTCTACTTAGGATGCAATTAAAAAGATGTTTGTCTTGAAAACAGAAATGAATGAAAATGCCTGACTTCATTAAAAATCATACTGTATTGAAATCAAATGTTTCACATTTGTTCCAGGAAGAAATAATAGTCTGAGGTTATTTTGGATTTTATAGTAAACCACAGTACTATGCAGATAGATATTAGGGACACATCGAAACAGGCCGATACACGGCCACGTGAGATTTCAGATTTGTCACTTCTACATGTGAGTAATGTGCTTGCTGTATGAGCATCACTTTGATAATATACGGCTAGGAATTTTCCTCTACCCCATAATACACAATGCAATGGGCCTGGGCAAGGAATGCATTTCCAATTTGGTCAGCATATACAAAAGGAAAAAGGGGGCAAAAAGACCGCTGGATCCAATTTAGATTCAAAGTATACCTCTTAACTTCAGTTGAGACGATTCACGTCTCACCAGTGAACAAAGAGGGAAAACACACTCTGTATCTGCCCCTGGGCGGTCATTTTTAATAACCTGCTCTCCAGTTTTCTTGAGAGTTCCCATATTGACAGAACTGTTTTTCAAAGAGCACGTGCCACCTCCCCCCTCCCCAAGTGACTCTATCAGAGGGAACAGAGCTCACGACAGTACGGGGTTTAACATGCATTGGTACTTCACGTTGGGCTTAATTAGGCTCCCTATGCTAAGATGCCCCCCTCCCTCTACTAGAGCTCCACTTCGCAAGATGAGCAGAAACACTGTCTCTCTCCCCATAAGACTCCTTGTTTAACTCCTCCAGACCCCCACCCCAGCCACAAGAGGCCCCTCCCATCCAAGGCTCCACTTGCCGGAACATCCAGGCAAGTAAATGAGGACAATTAGGAAGCTGATTAGTGGGGAGCCTGGGATGAATTGCTTTTCTTCTTTTTTTTCCACCTTTCCTCAAAGCTAACGTGCCGTGAGGTGACGTTGGGAGATCTTCCGCACTGGAGTGCAGAATCCGAGCTGAAAGCCTCAAATCATATCGGTCATGCCCCCACCGCCGCAGGCCAATGTGAGGCTATGTGGGCTCACAAACTAGGTAGACTTCTCACTGAGGGGGTAATGCCACGCAGTTTCCATATGGGCTTGAGGGTGAAAGCTGTCAATCCCGTCACTGGGTTTCAGGTCTGCTACATTCTTAGGTTTGTTCTCGAATTTACCGCGGTGCATTCGCCTATTGCTTTGAAGCACTGCACCATTGAAAAAGAGGCTTTGGAGGGATTTAGAAGATGCTTAAATTTGGCTCAGTGAACTGGAAAGCGGCTTCTTAGGACCTAAAACAATGGGTGCTTTAAAGTTCCCTCGAGGCATACCTACTCAAATCCCATTCACATATGGCTCTACCTCCAGCGCTCAGTTATAAATATGACATTTTCTTACCCATAAGGTTCTCATAAACACTCCTCTGGGCCTCCTCCTCCTAGAATTTGTGTGCTTCGTCTCCCTACGGTTCAGATGTCAGGGTTTAGGTTAAAAAGGTCCCTGCCTGAACGTCCCACCAGATGGCATTTAAGAGATGCTTCATGAATAAGCAAGCCAGGCTCCCGAGAACACTTAATCCCTGCTCTTCTGGAGCATCTCCATTTTCCAGGGTGATACTCCTATTTGACCTTTCCTCTGGACTGTCCTGCATATTTCAACTGCTGACCAACCCCCCCCCCCCACCACCAAGCTCTTCGTGACATTCTCCTCCTCAGTGTCCTCCACAATCGTCCATCAGCGGCATTGATAGGTTCTGAGCATCGCACAAACGCCCGGCCATCTGCCCTGCTTTACTCAGTCCATGTCAATCTTCAAGAAGGTTACGGTGTGCTGGCATCAGTCGCTATTACATTTGATGTGACAGTTTTATTGGTTTTTGTCTTTCTTGGGCAGTATGAAATGACTTTAACTAGCTACTCACTGTGATTACTTTATGACCATCCTTACCACATAAAATACACACAAGTCCAATGCAGAACCACTGCCTGGAGCGTCCTTTGGTTCCTTTCGATACAAATGATGATAAGCACATAAATATGCAGGTGATTGAGGTGACTGACTGCCCAGATGTGGGTATTCCTCACCGGTATGTGTAGTCTGTAATGGGGCTAACCTTGATCCCCAGTTCCTGCTGTTTCCTAGCTAACTAAATGAGCTCATTTCACACTGAGAGCCCGAACAGGGGTAACAGAAGGAAAGAGACCAGCTAGGCACTTTAATTGGGACTAAAAGGGCACTCAACAGGTGGGCACAATGAGTCATTGGAGAGCAAATCTTCCGATGTACAGCCATGGTAAAGGCTTGGATTTGCTAAGAAGTAGCCATGCTATCAACGAAGACCCTCCAAATCCCCTCAACAATTTGTACAATCAAAGAATGATTGACCGGTAACATTTAAAATGCACAAATAGCATATTAAAAGTCCACTGTCCAAAGCCCTTAAACAGAACATCTTATCTTCACCCTATAACGGAAATCAGCACTCACCGGCGTTCTGTAAAAAGAAAATCCCGGGAAAATAAGGGAAAACGTCTCAATAACACGCTGAGCATCACACAATCACCTGTATGTGTGCCTGTAATTATTTTCATACTCTCATGTCCATATCGTGCTTCTTTCATGTGACTCCATGTGGCATCTTTAACACCGCTTACATGCAGCAACATTCAGAGGTCTTTATTTCAATCCTTTTGATATTGCTTAAATCACGCAATAAGGGTAGCTTATGGGCTCTCGGTGTCCCCAAACCAGGCATCCAGATACTGAAAGTGAAGTCGATAAATCCACATCGAGTTGAAGGACCAGTGTAGCAAACCTATGAACCGGGCAGCTCCAATATCTTTAATTGGTTGTTATAGCACATGCTGTCTCACTTGCACTGCATTGTGGGAAGAGAAGAAAAAAATTTGCATGACAAAGTGACCACAGCCACCGATAGAAAGCAATTGCATGTCATCTAAGATAGCCACCCTTCACACTGTGTGAATCGTGGCAAAATAGAAAAAAATTGTAATTGGAGATGTGGCCGACTGCAGGGAAGGCTGAGCTGCTGGGTAGCTTACAAGCTAAATATAAGGGAAAACGACACAAAGAAAGGGAGGCAAAAGAGAGGGAAATGGAAAAAATAAGCACAGACATAAACACAAAGCTCTTTCTTGACGAGCAGCATTACCTGGCTTAAATAGCCCCGGTTCATCTTGTTTTAATTAGCTCATTGTTTCTCTAGTTAAATTAAATTTGAAGTTCAATTTATGACACATGAGGCTAGTTAACATGCAGGTTTAATAGGCCTGGTTTACCTAGTCTAAATAAGCCTGTCCTCATTCTCGTTAAAATAAATTGGAAGTTTATTTGCCGACACATAAGGCAAGGTAATTTGCAGATTAAATGTGTTTCCGCCACCACTCCCCACGTCCCGCAGGCCTTATTTGGAATCTGCTGGTGTTAATGCATGCTTGGGTAACATCTCTTCCTGGATGACTGACCACCACCTGCAATGATATCTGTCCAGGAACGAGAGACTTCTCTCATCTCGGCCTGCACCTTGCCTCCACTGAGAGCTTGCCATCACCCTTGGAAGCATGACGGTATCTCATCTACAGACCCTCAAATCAACAGACCCTCTGCATTACCCGCAATGAGGAAACCAACTGTTCTAGGAACAGCCAGATTCTGCAAATCCTGCAGCTGGTTAACCCTTTGTGTACATCCTTTTATGAGATCTTACTGTCATACTGTAGAAACTGTACTCCATTCCTGTCACCTAATTGGATTCTTTATATTGCACACGTACTCCACTTGGATGCTCTTAACTTGTAAGTTGCTCAGTCAATAATTGAAAATAAAGATGTAGATACTTGACATTCTGCCTCTAATAGTCAATTGAGCCCTGGAATGCTTAGCAACTATATCGATGGTTCTGCCAAAGGTTGGAGGGGGCAGCCAGGGACACAGTTGGTCAACTTAACCACGTTCATTAGGCAGCCGAGCAGAGCAGACTCAATTACTGCAGCAGTTGTGTATCAAACCTTCAAAAACAACTTAACGACAGCACCAGGATGGTGCTGAAAATCATTTTGACAATGAGAGGAAAAGATGGAAAAGATCACTTAAGGCTAGGGAGACATGAGGCTATGCGAAGTAATGAAAAACCATCGACCTGATTGCAGGAGACATCTTCCAGGCTTTACTATCAGTTCCCACAATTCGACTCAGTGCTTTTGACCACACTGCTGATTCACAGTCAATGGGAGAGGCCCACTAGGACGGTGCTCTTCAGTCAGGTATACCTGCATGAGACAACTCTAGGAAAACTGAATAGAAAATAGTCATCGTTGCTGTTAACGTGTATCGTTTCATCACGTATGTTCTCACTGTCAGGCAGAGCTGCTGGAATGTCTTTGTGCTGAATAACTTTGTCATAGTCCCCCTAGCATGATCCACCCCAACAACACATGTATTTGACTGTCTGTGAGGTTCCCAAAGGTGCATGGCTTTGAGATGCCACGTTCCACAAACCAAAGGCTACCCCCTCCCCGAACCCAGCACACACACTCCCACATCTCCACGCCTTTACAAACTGACAAACTGATAAGTGTGTTACACAGCCTCACTATGGACGATACAATTAAGACTAGACATCCGTGAATCCCGTGGCTGAACGGGTTAATGAAAGACGTTTCTGCCCATCACTTAATCTCTTCAATTTCCATCAAATCTTTTCCAGCACGGATCTGACACAAACCTGAAGCCTATCCAAGGAAGCACAGTTCATGAGGCAGGGGACACAACAGAACAGCACCCCACCACAGGGCGTATGAAACCAATCCAGTTAACTGCCTGCTTTTGAATTGTCTAGGGAGACTTTACTATCCAGGGGGAAATCATGCAAGCTCAGGTGCGAGAATTAAAGCCTGTGGGCGTACCAGGCCAGAGTGCTGCCCATCAAGCCATAACACATGACGATGCAGTCCCAACTCCAAAAAAATCCATGCTTGGCAAGATTATGTCATCGTCTACGTATGTCATCGTGTTCTCCGACTTATGGGGCTATATTCATCTTCAAATGCAGCTGATGACCATCAGGCCATCATCATGTTTAGCTGTGCACCAGCAAGGGGTCTCCATCTTTGAAGAATTAAAATGGGCAGCTATCTGACTTTCAGATGGAGAGCCGCGGAGCAGAAGTGCATTAAAGAGAGGCACGCTGTTCGGGCCCTGCTTGCAATGCCACAAAGAAGCTTCCCACACAGGAGAAAACGCCGGCAGAACATTTGACAGCCAGAGGCGGTCCGTTTTGGAATTCAAATTAACGCGAGTACAAAGAGTACACAAATATTTTAGCCATCCGGCTACACCGATTGTATGTTTCCATCAGCCTTCACAACAGATCTAGACTCAACGGTTCATGCATAAAATTTGTTCTTTGCGAATCCCAGCGCGAGTCATCACCGGGGAACAAGATGGCGGAAAGTCAATTATCTCATGTCGTTCAAGATCAGTTAGGGAAATTTTATCAGTGGCCTTTCACTAACAAAATGATACAGGCAAACTCAGATGTCTTCTTCGAATAATCGAGGCATCGGGACAACAGTGTGATTAACTGTGGTTCTGCATGCTTATGCCAGTGTGTTGACTTGGATCTTCAGTACTCACTTATTGGTATACATATATTGGGAACAAATGGAACATGCTTGCTGACAAGGCACACTGGAGCCATGGTGGAATGTATCTGAAGATCCACTGGGCAGTAAAGATAATTCAGATTCTGACTTTGGTCTACAGCCACCAGTTTAGTCATGTCTCATCTGTTCAAAGGTTCCTAATGGACTGCAAGGAAGAAATGACAAACAAAAAAAATGTTAATAAACACACACCAGTGGAGTTCACAGTAGATTCCTTTTCAACCCAAGTCTTGGTGAATGTCTGGGGAAGAGTTACCTCCACTTTCCAACATGAAAATAGCCCAGAGCCGAGCTCCATGGGAGGGGGTCTTCATCTCCTTCTTTTTCATGAGCAAACTGGAGCCACGGGGCAGCAGTTGCTCACCGGCGCCTCTTGTCTGCTGGAGGAGACACACAGACAACATCAAAAAGCCAAAGCTGCCACTGAAAGATATCTCCCGGAACCATTAACTGAACATATACAGTATGAGGGGACAGGCAATTCCATTTATCACATAAACAGACTTATCCACAAATACTGTAAGCAAATGAGTGGAAAAGGCGATGATAAAGCACTCTGAAGCAGTGTGGTAAGGTTGGGGTCTCAGACCAGCTCATTTTTTATATCACATTTTATTTACTGAGCAGATCCTTTTGTCCGAGTGGAGTGAATAAAGGTCAGGATAAGAGTGCAGCATCCAGCGGCCCTGGAGCAGATAAGGTTGAGAGCCCAGTGGTGATTACTCTGCTGGCCTTGGGTTTTAAGCCCTTAACTAGGAACAGATCCATAACCTACTGAGTGACACCAGATGAATAGATAATCCATAGAGAAATAACCCAGTTCTTGATGTTAAGCTACTTGAACTAATGCCAGAAATTTGAGGCATTGTTCTGGGATCTGCAGACATCAACCTAAAAATGAACAAACAAAAAAGTGAGGTTCTGTTTCTGTTAATATTTGTTTGTGTTATGTCTCATATATGGTCCTTTATGCTGATTAAGTGGATTATATTACTTCACGAAAAGCTTATTTCAGCATCTATCCAGTTCAGTTGAGTGGTTGTGGGAATATTCATGTTTGGTAGCTTTATCAAAAATGATCAGTGGATTTTAATTTTTTTTACTTTTAAAATCTGTCTGTAATCTTCAAAATCAAGTTTTGCAGCATCAAAAGTGTACAAGCCTGACCTTCAGGTGAAGTTCGGAGATCTTCCTGAGGATCCGCAAAGAACAGTTTGTTTTGTTTCTTTTCAAAAAAATGTGCTTACTTGTCTCGTGTTTAGAGAAGCTAATCCTGTTTGGAAAGACCCTTTACCTCATCGTTCACTAGGTGGCGCTCAAGTCCTTCTGTGCACCTCTGTGGGATGGCAAGTGTCTTTATCTCTGCAAAAACATTGTCCCAGATTTAATTATTAAAAAAATTAATAACGTGTCGAAAGTAAAAGAAACACATTGCATGATATATTAAGTCTAATCAGGGGAAAATAAGACAGCTTAGACAGAAATCTGGTAAAAAAAAAAAAAGTCAGTGCTTTATTTTGCTTGTTTTGTGATGAATTACAGTATGTATTTTTTCCATCCCTTCGGAGACATTTTACATAGCTTCTCATTGGTATGTTTACATATCGTGGTAATAGGCGTTTTGCAAGACTGGAGCACTCCAGGCCATAAAAAGGGACGCTGTTAAAATGTATTGCGATAGCCGGACTTTACCTTTGCCGTCAACGACCTGTTATGAAAGCTGTAAAAAACTGACGACCCGCCATTAAAGCGGTAAAGGCAAAACTCACAACCATGGCCATAATCATCCAGTTCTCCAAAGTGAACAGCTGCTGAACTCAGTACATCTTAAAAAAAAAAAAATAGAAAACTGTTCTGGGAAACGCTATGTGGGTCTACGGCGAGTGGTGTGCCGAGAAGTGAAGGCAGAACCGCAAAAACGGCTGCAACGGCTGTAACGGTTGTCTGGCACGAGACAGCCGCGCACTCACACCAAATCAATTAGCGGTTAGGACGAGGTTACGGACATGTGACGGGAGCTATTGGGCATGTTGCTTCATCATATTCTCAACCCCCTATTACTTTCAATCAGGGTAGCCGCCCGTGAAATGGGGTTTCATGTGACGCTGCAGGTTTGTCATGTTCCTCTTCCCGGCTCAGTTCTCACATGGATGATCAAGGGACTTACTCTAATGTCTACAATGGTGGGTGATAAGTGAAAGGAACAAAAAAAAAAGATACTCAACAGGTTACATAATTTAAATCCCTTCTCATCCAACGCTCTTGTCACTGCAGTCATCCCTTACTGGCATACACTTAATCTGTATTCATAATACCCAACGAAAGAAAGGCAAACACCAATGATTCTTAATCAAAGATGAATGACCCAGAAAACAGACTTGATTGTTTGAGGAAGTACATTGTATCATTTCCTGCATAATGTGCTATTAATGTATTACCTCAAAAAGTTTAGTATTGTTGATATTTGGCAAAATGCAGTTTAAGGAAGGAATTGGCATGTGAAGAGTGCACTTATTGGACTAGTGGCCGAGATGAGTTTATTAAAAAGAGAGCTGGTCTGAAAAATGTAGGGCTCCCATTACTGCGAATGAACCGGTCAGACAATCCACCACACCTCGGGTGTAAACACAGCTGGGAAAATAATATGGCAAACACCGGTTCCGGCTGAATGATTTACTCGCTATTCCTAAACGTGATGTGACTATTTTTCACCGCTCTGCAAACAATGCCAAAAAAAAAAAAAAAAGGCAGCCATTCTAACACCTGATAATGTTTCCTATTACGCAGTGTTAATGCTCTCAGAGAAGAGCTTTCTGGAGTGCTGGGGCTGCCAAAAAGTGGAGGGCAGATGACGTTGTTTTATTTAACTTAAACATTTAAGTGGATGCAATATGTAGGTCCATTCTGGTGGTCTGCCAGGTGACTCATGGTGATTTGATTCTTCTCCATGTGCACCTCATAATTTAATAGTAGGAGAAGAGCTTCAGGACTTGTGAAAGGAACCTCTGATTGTATCGAAATAAACCCACAGCTAAAAACTCGTAGTTTTGGCAGAAATGGGAATTTATTTTAACTGCTTGTCTGTGAGCAAGATTTCAATGCTGAATGATTAATTGTCAGAGTTTTTTTTCCTCAAATTCCTGGAAAATGATAAAGCTGAATAACTGATGGCTCGTTAGGGCATTTAAATACAGTCTCAGCGACGAGACCTTCATTAGCTGCTCACCAACACTTGATGGCACTTTTATGGGGCAGCAATGGAAACCACTGTGGGTTAACGTTAATAATTGAATAACTTAGTTAATCAGGGCTCCAAGTGAACAGAGAAAATAGGTGCATCTTTCCATTATGTGACTCTGAAGTGGTATGAAATGCTGGGTCAGCTGAACCTAATAACACATCTGGCCCAATCATGTGACTTTACATAGTGAGGCATTCTGGACGAATGGCCGGTCTGCCTCAACATCTTACACTGACATAGGTGAACATCTGTCTGTTGGACCCTTTCGCAAGTCAGGGGAACTATGTCAAACAGCTTAACTTGGCGAGGGCAGAAGAGAAGTATATTGGCATCCATGGGTTTTAAAAGGCCTGTATTATTCTCATGCTCTATTTAAAGTGTATTTTCCCAGCATGCACCCACACTAAGAACAGTCATTTTCCCTTGCTATAAGTGAATTCCAGTTGCTGTGCATGGGAAGGCATTTTGACAACGATGTAAAGAAAATCCCACTTTCACTGTTTTATTGATTTGCCGATGCGGCGGGAGCTTAATTGATTTGCTCTCCCAGATCAACAGCATAATCTCTTGGCTCCACATAGAGTTCCTTTGGAGCTGCGGGAAGTTAAGGGCTGAGAAAACAACACGAATTATAGGAAAGAGTCATTTTAAATGCAGAAATTAGCATCACTGTTATTAGCAATGTAGGTTTATATAAAGATTTCTTTTTTTTTTTACAAAGTGGCTGTGCCTGTAAACAACCATTTAAATGCAAACTCTTGTACCTTGAGATTTAAATGTTAGTGATGATTATTCTGGGTATTTGAAATCTGTTATTCATCAGGCCGATCAGAGCTAAATCAGAAAATGGACTTAGGTACCAGTGCGTTATATTACTTGTCTTGCACCTACACACCGTTGGAAATAATGCGTTTTTGCGGTTGTCTGCTGGCTATTAATCGACAGACAAATCAATCAGAATTCTGCCTGAAAAATACTGGGCTAGGAGTGACGGCTACACCCTTCAGAAGTAAAGAAATGTCCACACCATGCAAGACACAAAAATAATCTCACTGTTCTGTGGGTGGAAATGAGACACATTCGGCATCGCTGACAGACGGGGCTGTTTTCAGGCCAAATGGGAGCCACACATGACGACGCGTTCCTACGCTATTGTCTCTCTCCCTCCATTTCACTCACAGTGGGAATTTCAAAGTTTTCTCAGTTTCCACGTGCCAGGTTTGAAGACACTTCCTCCATCCATCTGTCCCTCTCCTCCAGTGCTCTCGTTTCCACTGATACTTCCCATCCTCATTTCCTCGCTTCTTCCCCACCTTTGGCGAAGCCCCACCAGTAAGCCCACCGGCCTTTTGTGCTTGCTACCGTTCTCATTATAAGCCTTCCCACCGACAGGGAGCCGTATGCCTTTCCCTCTCCTAGGCTAACTGTGCCTCTCCTTCAACAAGGCTCAAGTGTTGTGCCCTGACTTTCCAGGCAAAGAGGAGGATGGGCAAAACCACATACAGACTCTCACATGGAGGTCTGGAGACCAGGGTTTAAGGTGGTGAATTTGGTTCAAAGGCAACTGCAGGAGTCCGTAGCCGATGGGGGTAGTTATGTAGCCCCCATCACTAGATTCATGGTCATAAAACAAAAGGACAACTGATCATGAGCAGCACAGAATCTGAAACTTTTCAAGAGCAGCGAGGGTAGCAAAGAAACACTGGGGGGACAGTTGTCGTGGTTTCTGTGTTATCAGTCGAAATCAGAGGGACCATTTCTCTCTTCCCTAGGCCTGGTCTTGTGTCTTCAAAGGCCTCAGTGAACCAGTGCTCTGTGCCGGGCAACCTACGGTGAGTTTAACGAGCCATTTAAACATGTGGTATGAGTGCTGAGGAACTAGAAACACAGACTAAGAGGAGAGCCAAGCCAATGTGTGCTAACTCTGGCTTATCTTGTTCAGAAACTTGCTTTGATTGGCAGACTTGAATCGAGGCAAAGCTATCAAACCAATGAAGGTGTTAATTCTGAAATCTGTATGATTTCTGCTGTCCTATTACTACATCTTTTCATGTATTTCCATCCATTCAACTTCTGTAGTAGCTTATCTACTCTCTACTACTGAGCCATAGTGAGTCAAGAACCTATCCCTCCACACACAGAGCACAAGGCCATCCTGGATGGGATGCCAGTCCATTGCAGTTCATCTTGAAGAGGAATCTGGAGTAAGCAGAGAACATCCATGCAAACTTTATACTCACAGAGCTGGGAGAAGGAGCCAAACCCACAACCCTGGTGGTATAAGACTACCACACCACGAAATGAGTCGCCATTTCAGCCTTTTTAATTTCCACTATTGATAAAATATTTAATTCCCTGGATTATTTACTGGGCAATATAAAAATGACATTTTAAATCCAAACAAATCTCTAATAATACCAAAAGGTTTAACAGCAACACTACAAGGCAAAGTGAATATGTTTTATAGATATACATGATATAAATTATAGCAATCCCTGTAACCCTGACCAGAATAAGCAGTTAGAAGATGGATGAATTAATATCAACTGTAGTTTTAAAGCAGTACCATAAACCAGCTGTGAATGATGCAATACTACTGTAGCATTTGTATTACTAGCCTATCTATAGCAGTTACTCTGTATTGCAGAGAGCCAATCCAAATGCTATTTGTGACAATGGGGCAGCTCATTCACACTCCTCCATTGGTATATAGGGCCTTGTCATATTCTGGGCTAGCGGGTGAGAATTGTTAGCAGAGTACAGATCACAACAAAGCGTTGAAATATGAAGTCGTTAGCCAGTTTAGCAGTGTGAAGAAGGACCCAGCGATGGACAGGCATCCCATCTGGGGCAGTTCCGGTAACATGCCGTGCACTGGATAAACAGTTACGGAAAAAGGATGGGGGGATGGATGGATGATCTTCAGATGAAATGGCATGGAGAGAGTCTGTCCATGGCGTTGTAGGCAAACATGGTAAACGGAGAATGATATAATCAGGGGAAACTTTACAAGACAAAGAGTCGCAGAGTAAAATGTCAGTGAGAGCTGTGGCTGGAGCCTCCATGAAAGCAAAATGCCCTGGAACTACCATTCCACCTCCACTCTCTGAGATGCACGACTCTAATCATTTGTAAAATGAAACTGGCGCACAATTTCCCCATCTCTAAAGTGGATCAGGATATTATGTATACGTAGCTTCAAGCCATCCAAAGGTTAAGAAAGGAGAGAGCGAAAACTGACAGGATTATATTGTATGCAGTAAAACGATAAAAATAACCTTAACCGAGTCCTCGGCTGTACTGTTGCTATCATAAGAGTGAAAATGTCACAGTCTTGTCAATTCAGCCGCTACCCGTGCAGAAAACAACCTCAGCTGTCTGTGAGAGGCTGATCTGCTAGAAAAGGGTTCCCTCCTCTGCACGCCACAGTCTTCCTCGGCTTCTTCCTCAGCACGGCGCTGCCCTCCCGTGGCTACACCTCGCCTGCCCCGAGGATGATTTGCACGAGCCGATGCAGACTCTGCACACCCCCAGACTACGCCCTAACATCTGTTTCTAGGAGGAAGAAAGAGGAGAGGAAACAAGACGTCATGATGTTAGATTGTGGGGAAGGGTTGGGGGGGTTGTGGGTTCGAGTCCACGAAAATTTCGGTTGCCACTGCAAATGAGAACATTTGCTCCTCCACCTATTGCAGATTAAAACTTTATCAGCAACCTCTCGGAAAAGTTTCCAAAACAATTCATTAAAAGGGCATTATTGCAGGGCCGCAGTCTCCTTTGTAAAACATGATAAAGCAGGGGACTTAATTAAAAAACTCATTATGTGGCCGCATTTTTTGATGGGGGAATTTAGGCGAGTGCCTCCAAATGAAATAAAACCCTCTCCACTGCAGGACCCCCCCCCCCCCCCCCCCCCCCCCCCCCCCCCCCCTCCCCCCCCCCCCCCCCCCGCCCCCCCCACAGCCGCCCCCCTGCCGCTCCCTCTTTTCGCCCACTGTTT
>JAACJT020000081.1:29067-82929 GCA_009936485.2 Gymnarchus niloticus
ACGGGCTCGCCCCCCACCAACAGAGGCCTTCCCCCCAACGCCCCGGACGCCGGAACCACGCCTGAAGGGCGGCGCCAGATAGTTGCCCCCCCCCCCCCCCCCACCTTTATTCCGGCGCTGGGTGGTGTCTGTGCTGATTTAGCTCCATCCTGCCTCGGCACCATGATAAATTGACACTCTCTTGAGGCTAACCGCTGATTTCTGTCGCTCGCGCTGAGCGCTGGGCCTCCTCCATGATTTCTGCCTCCACTCCAGCTGGCAAATAGAGTCGATGCCGGATCCTCATCACTCACAGCTTCTTCAATCCCAGCTTGCCTCTGTCTCCCCTCACCACTGTGGTAGCGTTGAGGGAAGATCGAAGGGGGCTCGTAGCTTCGCTAGATGGGGAGCCCCAATATGAGAGGATGGCAGACATTTAGTCCTCTCCAGTAGGGACTGGATGCTCCCCATCACCCAGATGCCTGACGTACTCTACTTCCTTCACATGCAGCATGAACGAGCGGGACTCTCACTCACCTGCATCCCATCTCCACTGAGCTGTGATGTCAACGTCAGCTTAGGGAGCCAATGGGAGTGTCATTATCCACTTACCTGCCCATTAATTCTCTGTGCTATGGAAAAATAACTGATTTGCATATATAAGTCCCTTGCTGTGGGATAAATTCATTGAAGACATTGAATTTAGAATTAAATATGGGTAATGTGGAATCATTTTCAGCATTTACAGTACGTCCACGTTGGAAAGTCAAGTCTACTGAAAGCTTGCTGTTCATCATCATTGTAGAGACGTAGATGGTGCTGTCTCCTGGCAGTCGGCGTGGGGGTGGTTGGGTTTCCTGGGAAGCCGTGTGTGTGCTTTTTTTTTTCCAGGCGGGTGAGCCGGGCCGATACGGCTCGTCTCAGGAGGAGTGGTATCGCAGATGGAACGTTCTGGCCCACCTGTTACAGATCTGTCCCGCCATTGCGTAAAGAGAGATAATCTGCGGGTTGTTTTGTTAATCATCATCGCAAGTGTTTCGCATTGCCCCAAGCGCTTCTTTGGCTGATGCGCTTCGAAGCAGCTGCCCTCTCGTTTGAAGCTAACGCAGGCAAACACGCGTGCGTACCCGAGAAAACCGTACACTCGGGTAGCTGGGAGCCTTGAGGCTGCCCAGCGGAGAACTCGCTGTCCATTCACCTTGACTCAGATGCTAGGGCGAGACAGCGAGGAGCATGTAATATGCAAGAATAATCACCTAAATTTAGCACAATGCTGGCGCTTTTTAGCGTAGCGGCCCTATCAATAATATCACCTTCAGGACTCTGGGTGCCATAAATGGGAGCGTGGAGAGCAGGCGACTCTGTGAGCTTCGCCGAGACTTCTGCCTGACCGGCATCCGTAGGCATTCTCATTACCGACTGTCATCCCGATTCAACACCTCGGCATTCCAGGTAGCCTTGGCCTTCTCGAACCTCTTGGGGGGGGGGTCACAGCCACTGAAACAAATAAACAGCAGATGAAAGCGGCAAATAAACAGCGAATAAAATCAAACAAAATAAACCCCCCAAACTACAGCGTGCCATGAAGCTGAAGGGGGGTAAAAAATGTAATATGCATGCACAGAGAAAAGAGAATATCAGACAGCAGTAAATTTTGAACCCGTGACTCATGGCAGTTCCGACATTACTGACTATTTATTGCTTTCCTCTAAACACGCTCTGAGCGATTTACTATCTTTGTTCTGTCTTTAATATCTTTTAGATAGGGCAAGAGAGGTAAGCTAAGATCCTGGCAGCCAACTAAACACACAGCATACCATTTTGTTAAGGCAGGAATAATCCGGTTATCCATAATTGGCAGTAGAAAATAAAGAATAAAATGAATATTCTTGTATAGGTTCTCACGATCTGTCGTAAGTTTTATGTAACCCCCCTCAGAGAGCAAAGTGGCTCTTTCTGATGGTTGGTTTTGGGAAAAATGGAGGCTATGTGTGTGTGTGTGTGTGGGGGGGGGGTTTGAAAGAAAAAAAGACTTGTACTTAATTCAGCTGTTACATAATCTCCACTTCGTGCAAACAGAACTCAAATGAAACTTGGTGGTTTGGATAGTTATTAATAATAATAATAATAATAATAATAATAATATATACACACACACTGGTTTTCTTTATTCCATAAATTAATCATTTACCACAGTATAGCTATGCCCCCATTATCTCACATATCTAGTTTTGTATTTGTTTTAAAAGAATTGGAGCTCTGTGATAAACACATCTCTAATATCAACAGTTCAACACTGCAAAATATCTTCTTAATTTGCCAGACCGATATTTTGGAACACTAAAATTTTAATATCAATGAAAGCAGTATCTGCTGAATTTATATCTGTCACATTGTGCACTATGCATAAATAACATCGGAAATGAGAACCTGATATTTAATAAGTTTTGTAGTTTTAAATGAATGTGTAGCGGGGCGTGCAGAAATTCGACGCCGGCTGATGAAGGTGTAAAGTTCGTTTTAGCACACTCTGTCTCTGAGAAACTGCGCTGTGGAGATCCACATGCCAGAAATGTCCTTTCTTTTGGCATCCCAGATGTTTTTTTTTTTAAACATTTTTTTTATTTTTCTTCTCAAGAGAAACGGTCAAATTTTTTATTATCCTGCAAAACGCATGATAAAGTTAGACTGCATGTTTGTTTCAGAAACGTGATGTTGACATTGAGGATTTCTTGTGTGTACCGTCTTTATGGAATGTGTCAGTGCCACGATCAAAATTTTAAATGAAAACAACGTACAATAGCGTTTTTTTTTTTTCTTTTTTCTTGAAGGTATACGGAAATGTGGTGTACCTGAAATGTGAAAGCTCAGGGTATTTGGATGTCAAGTTTATTCCATTCTCCTAAGGTCACTTCCCATGTCACAGCACCAGAAGCAGGCAGTAGGAAATGACTTTGGGATTAACAGTCAACGAGCTGTGACTCATCTACAAGCTACCCTGCTCATTCTGATCCAACGTTTCTCGCAATACGTTATGAATACCTTCCTTTAGCAGAGCCTCAGAAACCTGTATTATTTAGAAATCGCGCAAACACAGAGCCGTGTTTCCATGAAATGCAGCGACGCATGACATGCAGGTAATCTGGAACAAGAAAGCCCGGGGCCTTATTACATTAAAAGGAGTTTCCGAATTGGTTATTGCCATATAATGCAGCCATTTCCCAGTAGCGGAACAGTGTTGTTGCTACCTTTGTGCAAAGCCTTTAATGTCTTTCCATGCACATGTCAGAACCAGAGGAAAGACAAGTGGAAAAAGATGGAAGAAAGACGACTCATTGAGTATTCAGAGCAGACGTAAGGAAGCTGTTTCCTATTGATTTTAGGGGAAAATTCAAAATCATGCTTTGAAGGTTGGGAGCCTTTGCACATCTTCTCTAATTTAACAGTGCCGTGTTCATTTTCTGTTAGCCAGCTTATCGGCCTCAAAAGATGGGGAAAAATCTGCTGGCAATGATGCTTAAAGGAAACGCACATTATGGGCTGTATTTAACTGAGTCCCATTTTAAATTGTAACCCTAGGTTACAGTGGGAAATAATAACCTTCTCAAATGTACTGGTGGAGGAGATCCACACAAGAATCATCAGAAATATCATTAAAAGACATAAAGTGTACGTTATCAAATCGTGTATAAATTAACATATCAAAAGCATCTGGATACTAAGCAGCATAGTGATAGACATGGAAAAGTTCATGATATCAAATTCACAATGATATCAAAATTGTATTGTTACATATTACATGCATTTTTAACATTTAATGTGGTGTCCTCAGTCAGGCAAGAAGTGTTAAATTTAATCGGAAGACACGATAATTCTACCCGAAAACTAGAACTAATTGAGAAACAATCAGCTGATGATCAAGATCAAAAAAGGTTAGTTACCCATTCATCCACCTTCGGACTACTTACCCTGGTCAGGGTCACTGCGGCACCTGGAGTCTATCTCATGCAGCACAAGACTGGGGCAAAGCCTGAACAGGAAGTGCAAATTGTTTTGAATATTATATTGAATATATGCATAGGATAGAGCAATGGTCCAGTGGGTAGCATAACAAGCTCATACCTCTTGGGTTAGGGTTTAGATTTCCCACCCCAATTCTTTTGTGTGGAATTCACATGTTCTCCACACAGTCTTCATGGTTTTCCTCATGTTCACTGGCTACTACCTACAGCCTAAGAAGATGTGGATCAGGACTGGTGTTTCTAAGTCACCCGTGGTGTGCCCTGCAATGCGATTCACCGGCATGCAGGGCGTACCCTGCATCATGCCTTGTGTGTCACACAATGGGCACTTCACCATGATGGATGGATATACAATATAAATAGAGAAATATGCGATAGAGGCACGAGAAGGCAATATACCTGCGATTCATTTTATAGGACAATAAAACACTGGCGGGTCTGTAGCATGCAGGGATATATATCTTAGGGCTAATCATAAAATAGCCCCTTAAGTCTCAATCACCAAGACACCAAGAGTCGGGCATTCAGCATCTCCGCTATGGAACGTCGCCTGTAAAAGAAATGGACCATGTGACAATTACCGGGCCACTTCTCTGGTCTTCCCCAGAGGGAGGTCGGGAGCAGGCCAAGCCACGCCTGACCTGGGCATCGCTAGGGAGTGAGGCATCATGGAAGATGGTAATGTGCCCACGTAGCCCGGCGTGTTCCGTCTCTCATCGCGTCGCGCCTTTTTATTACCCCGTTGACTGCGGACACCTGTTCAGTCGTTCGCGGCTAGTCGCTGAACGCTATTAGGGTGGAAAAACTTCAGACATGTCTCAGCAGTCTGACACGGTGAGCCGTAACAACTGCTGCATTAGCCTTTGTTTTTTTTTTTTTCTCCTTCCTCTGTTCTGTCAACAGCATCGAAGTCAATTTCTTCTTAATGCGAAACCTTGGTTTTTAAATAAACAATAGCCCGGGCGAAAACAAGGATGGCGGCGTGCCTCGCTTGTCACAAACAAAAGAAATTACATTCCCCACCGCATTCCCAGAATGCATCTGCACAGGCGGGTTTGATGCCGCCGGTCCCTGAGCGACCTTACAGGTGCTTCAGCCAGATCTGTAGGGGATATCCACATTCCTGAAGCTAAGAGGACAACGACAACGCAGCTGTTATTTTATTGTTTTTCTCTCACTAGCTGCCATCATCTTTCAGCAAGTTGTCACACAGAGTGAAGCAGATTGTTTAGTGACCTCTGCGCTAACGGTCTGAAGTCCCTCTTGCATACACACACTCACGGAAGCATGGCCAGTAATGTGATGAACTGATAATGAAATATCTAAATTCTCCAGTCATTGCAACAAGCACCGATGTGTGGGAAGAATGATTGATATCGGAAAGCTCAAAATACACAATTGTAGAAATCTGACTGAGTGGTAATTCGATGAAGACACTTTTCGGACTTGCGTTTATTGACGGGCCTGTTTTCAGACATATGTATTTGGACACATTTGCATTCAAGCAACCCAAATTTGTCAGGATCAGAGCTTAGGATCCCAAAAACAGTGTATACGCAGTCAACCGTCTATCTGAGTACAGGCAGCACTGGTAAGCAGTGGATACACACAGGAGAACCCTGAAAAGATGACCAGCTCAGCTTACATGCGTTTAGTCCTCGGTTTGAAGATCTGGATTTGTCTAAATCGTGCAATGTCGGTCGTTTCTGATGTGGGAGACGTACCCAAAATGGTTTTAAAGATGTACGGACATATAAGCTTCTATCTTTTGGATATCATATAGCCACGTTAGCTCGACAGGGATAAAAAGCCAGTACTACCCTTAATCCTTATTATGGTTACCGCCAGACATAACAGCATATGTCAGTGATCAAAAATGGCAACTTAGATCAGAGCTGTCAATGTACATTCTAACTAAAGACTAACGTCCTGCCGAAATCATAAAACATAACAGACATTATCCCAGCAAAGTAATTCATTTCTATATTTCTTCACTGATGTTATCCCCAGGTTCAGATATTTAAAAATGCTAAAATTGTTATTCTTCTTGAAGCAAAGAGCATTAAGGAGAAATGTGCTTAGATAATCTTTGCAGAACAAAACACGCGGCAAGTAAAGTGTTGGCCTACTTTTCGTCTGCGTTGTCTGCATTTAACTTTGTCTTCGTGCATCCATCCGATTATGTAATTAGCAACAGATCCTTGGCAATATTCTTTATGCGCTCAGTAAATGAAATGATGCAAAAATAAAACACGCAGAGTCTCCACTGTAGGAGACAGACTGAGAGTCCAAGTGTACACATTGCGTAAGTCAATACGTAAAGTTATGGAAAATTAAATACTTTGAGACTGCAGATGGCGTCCTGTTAAAGACTGCTTCACTTCCCTTACCTTCTGACCAATGGTTTAACCCTACTCTTAACCATTCAGGAATTCTGTCCCCCCGTCTCTCGCCTCTTGAACCTTTCTGAGCTCCTTCATGTCACCCTAATGATCATAAATGAGAGGACTGCGCTAGTATCCTCAAGACAAGAAAGTCAGGGCTATGAAACTGGCTGGGTGGTAGGTACAAATACATCTGGGTTCCCTTAACATATCACTAAATGAGCAGGGAGTTTCATTCATTCATTCATTCATTCATTCATTCTACATTGCTTCATCCAGGTCTGGGTCAGGGGGTCAACAGTCTAAGCAAAGATGCCCAGACATCCCTCTTCCCAGCCACCTCCTCTTGCTCCTCTGGGGGGATACTCAGGCATTCCTAAGCCACCAAACCAGACACCCATGACCCCTCAGCTGCACCGAGACATTCTGTCCGTAAAAGTTACGAACAAAATTAGTGAAGAGGGCAGCCCAACGCCCATCAGGAACGAGTCTGCCTTCCTGCTGGCAATGAGAACCAAGCTCTCGTTCCGGTTATTGAGGGACTGAACTGTATACACTCAACCACAGTCATATGCTTTTTCCAAGTCCACAGAACATATCTAGACTGTGCTGTTTTAAAAAAAAAAAAAAAAAAACTGCTGTGGCAAGAGGTGGATATCTTTACTTGATCAACTCTGTTTCATCTGGTGGTTCCTTCATGAGTTTCATCATTGTCATCAGCCTCATATCTGCTTTGTCCCCAACATCTCTGTTACTATTTATCTGCATAGAACATGGTTTTTCAGAGCAAAAGTCGTATATTCCAATGGGTCACCACTGAATGTGGGTAATTTTATGTGTGGTAACAGAGATGCCTTGTGGTTCTTTACCAGGTACTCTGATACCTTAATTTGTTGGGTAATTGCTTTAGATAGGTTATCCAAATCTGGCTCTTTCTTGGACTCCCCAATTGGTGTAGGTGAGAAACTCCGAGGCAACTGTGGTTGAAGAATATCGTCAATGATGGAGATAACATTACACTATAAATATTGTGCTGTGAAAATAGGAAAGTGCTTGCAATTGTCTTTAGAATTGCTAAGGAGAGAGTAAGAAAAGACTTGATTATGACTGTCAAGTTTATTTATAAGCATGTGTGATGGGTTATGGAATAATGCGACTTCAGTGAATGCATCTTCTATATGATAAATTGCTATTTTGTTCTAAACTTTTTTCCCCCTTTTGTCCCCTTCTGATTTCACTAATTGCAGGATTATACCAGCACAGTCCCTGATTGGTGTGGTGAAGGTGATCACACATGTTGATGCGTGTGCTTGCATGCGTGTTGCAAGTGTCATGGAGCATTATGGTACGTGTGGAGGAGAGTGTGCACATCAACCTGTGCCATTGTAGTCCACCCTGCCTGTAGGTGTCGCTGCAGAGCAGAGAGGAGAGCATCTAACTGACCCTCCAGAACACAAACTGATTTGCATTCTCTGGGCCTCTACATCACAGATGGCTAATGTGGCACAGCAGGAATAGAACCTAGACCCCAACTGTAAGAATGCCCTTACTTTGGCCTGTGGGCAACTGAGAGGCCCATTATAAATCTGTAATTAATGTCTTATAAAAACGTACCACACAGCTACACTCCATAGATTTCACAATGTAACATTCCATACAAGAATGGTTTAAATCTTTTTTCACTAGCAGCTATTTAGACCATTAACGTAAATCTCTATGCAGTTCTATTGCTGGACAAAAGAACGATCAGCGTCCTCTTGAGAATAATGGATGCAATTCTCAGATACAAATGGCTACAGAACTAAGATGATAAGGAATGCGCTTGGGAACGGAAGTGTCTGATGTCATATTTATTCATGGATATTGTTTCATTGTGACTAGTATGTAGGACAGAAGGTACTATGAAAACACATTATGTGAGGTTTGTGATGCGTTATAATTCAGATTATTGATATGATATCTTTTATGAAATGTGAAAATAAAAGCCAAATTAATTATTATGGGTGCATCGTATCTCTTAATTAGAAAATACCCAAGTATCCGTGAGAGATTTATAATTGAATGGGGTAAGTCTAAGTGATGTATTAGGATTGTTTTATGATATTAAATATCGGAAATCTGATTTGCGAATGTACCTCTAAATCAAAAAATCAATATGAAATATGGAGTATTTGTAAAAATTAAAAATGACTGGAAATCATGGAAATGAAGCGTATGACATATGGAAAGATATTTCAAGGATGTGTAGTTATGGGGTATTAAATTACAGCAAGGCCGTCTTTCTCGTTTTGTGTAATTGTTAGCTCATTTGAATCTTGTTTGTGAATATACAGAACAGTTATATAAGAACACAGAAGAATGTTTTGTCTATTGATAATTCAATTTGTCAATCTAACGTTTGTTTCTGACTGTAATCAACAAAATATAAGTCAATTAAAATTAAATTAAAAAGCATTCTTACTAGCAGGAATATGTGATTAACACCACAAAGCCTTCCTTCTGTAATTAACTTTGAAATGAGCCTCAAAGTTCCGTTTTTAAGTTTCTTCTCTGACACAAGTCTGGACCGACTTTTGATCTTAAAAGACATTTAAAGGAGCTTGATTTCATCATGAAGCTCCAACTGGCTTTTCGCTCTCAAAGCTTCACCAAGCGTCTTTCTGGCGACTTGTTTGACCTTACCCAAAATCTCTTTTCAAGCGATGAGCTATGGTTTAATTACCACAGATGCTGTTGGAAGGCAAAAAGAACAAACAGAAGAACGTACATAAGAGGCCCCTGCTGCTCCTCTTCTTACCGGGTCCCCGTTTCCAGAAGGTGCACCTTTCTTTTCTGTTTGTAGGTGACAGATCGCACAGAACCTTCTTTAGGTTCTTCCAACTGCTCCAGCGCTTTGAGGAGAGCTTTTATTCTGAAGCATCTGCTATCCTCCATCCTCACCCACGCCCCCCACGACTCCGTATTCTGCCCCACCCCTGCCTCTTTGTTGCTTTGACGACGCTTTTCATCAGAACTGTTGCAGTCTTCCTGGAATTTGCATTACTGGGATATTTTTAGGCTTTGTCACGTATTTGCAGGACTGTTGTCCGTCCCTCCTCCTTTTCATCCTTTTCCACGAAGCTCTTTTACACTCTCGGGTGATCTAAAGACTATCCTGGCATATAAGTTACAAAACGGATGGGATGACAATCCCTGGCAGGGCACTCACAGAGACCCAGAAGTATAGACATACTCAGCAGAATGCTAGTCAATTTAATGTCACCAATTCACCTGGAACACAGAAGGAACCCCGGTTGCCTTGAGGAAACCCAGGAGAACATGGAAAGAGCATGCAACTGGGGCCACATTCAAACGGACAGCTGTGGAGGCGTGAAGCCCCATTAGTCCTGTGTATTTTTTTTAAAGGTGCGAGGACAAACCCCACTGCAACAGTGTTGGTCCACTTGGTCACTAGATACTGTGCAACTTGACAAGTTGCTCCCTGTTGACCCAGTGAAATTTCAGCAGCTATGTCATCCAAAGAAAATGACTTGCACTACCTACAGGCTATTGAGTCCTTGTCACAACAGGCAAGTTTGGCTGGCTAGATATCGCATATCATTAGTCTCACATACCAGCAAGAATAAAGATCTAAAGCCTTTCCAGCCTGCTCTGTTGTTTTTCTGGTTAGTAATTGGAAACAGTTTCAATATCTGGACTGCTGTTCTGTCTGGAACGAATTGTGATTGGTGAGAAAACCTCTATTTTTCACCTTCTAGTGAAGCATACCTTTCTTATTTGTTGCTTGTTTTAAATGTAGTGTAATCAGCTTCTAGGGCAGGAAAAATGGGAGATTTTAAGAAAACAATCCAAAACCAATACCTGGGGGATTTGCATAAGGGAATTGGGAACGTGAAAGTTTATTGTTTTTCTGTATCTGTGTAGTTTCAGAAAATAACAAAACCTTAGTCAATGCTGCCAGCTTTTCTCTTGCGAATTTCAACATGCTTATTTTCCAAAAGATGGTATTTTTCCCCGTAGTTCCAGAGGGTGGGGGGGGTTAAAAAAGAAAATAGGCATGCAAGTTGATTTTTGTGAAATGCTTTTTGAAAATCCCAACTATTATGCTTTCGTCATAATTATAATTACCTACATGTGGATGAGTCCCTCCAAAAATCAAAAAGTATGATTGAGATTAGAAGGATGACCTCTGTTTCACATGAAAAAAATTAATGCAACTCATTTCTGCCTGAGAATTGACTCTGAAAGTTTCATTGATGTGTCAAGGAGGCATTATGCTGCTGAAGATTATACCATTCATTTTATATGTATAAATAAAGGGACTATGTTAGCTGTACAGAGGGATGAGATTTTACAGTAGGATATAGAATCTCACTGATCACAGGTAATATGAACACAGGTAGGATCCAAATGCAGGAGGTATCATTTATCGAGGAACAGGTAGGGTCAAAACCAGTGTGGGGCGAGGAGGGCCTTTGTACGGAAGCAACTCGGATGGCCTGAACTGAGCAACATATGAATGCACTGCAACAACTATATAGAGGGTACATACTGTTTCTTGGCTGGTACATCGGAGGATCCTGGGTTGTCATGGAGCATGTCCTGGAGGGCATTCATCATCTCCCAATGGACCTGTGCCACAACTTGAGACAATGGCAGGATTGTTTCAGGAACCGGTGCTCAATGAGGCAGATCTAACAGCTAAGATAGGGCATCTGCCTTGGTGTTCGTTGATCTGGGGAGAAATGTCACGGTGAACTGGCAGCGGGTTAAGAACAGGGCCCATTGAGCCTACCGAGGATTCAGGTGTGTGGCCTTCCAGATGTATTTCAGATTGCGAAGATGCGTGAGTACCTGGAAAGGATGGGCTGCCCCTTTGAAACAGTGCCTCCATTCCTCCAAAGTCCACTTTATGGCCAGCAATACTTGATTTCCCACTTCATAGCTGCTTTTGGTGGGGTCAGCTTATGGGAGTAAAAGGCACACCAATACAACTTTGAGAAGTTCTTGTACTGCTAGGGCAGAACTGCCCCCATATCCACCTCTGAGGCATCCACTTCCACCACAAAGGGTAGGTCTTAATTGAGCTGCTTCAAGAATGGGGGCCGAGGTGAATAGCTGCTTCAGAGCATTGAAAGTCTCGTGGGCTGCACTGGTTCACTTCAGACACCAGATCTTCTGCTTCAGCGTTGTCAATGGAGCAGCTACGGATCTGAAACTGCAGATACAACACCTGTAGAAGTTAGAAAAACCCAGGAACAGTTGCAACTGGCCAGTCCGAGATTGCTGCCATCTTGATGCTTTGGGGCCCAGGGTGTACCCCAAGAAGGAAGCAGTACAGTGATGGAATTCATTTTTCTTAGTCTTCGCAAAGAGGTTGTGCTCATACAAATGCTGTAGAACAGCACTCACTTGTGTCCGATGAGTCTGGGGATCAGGGGAGTAGATCATTGTCGTTGATGTACACCAGGAGAAACGTGTGGATCATGTCTGAAAATACCTCGTTCATAAACACCTGGAAGACCGCTGGTGCATCGGCTAACCCATAGGGCATGACCACGTAGTTGTAATTCCCCCTAGTATTCACAAGTGCTGGCCTCCATTCATCCCTTTCCTGGATACACATGAGATTGCATGCGCTGCGCACAACTCATACTCAATACCTAGGGTGAACAGAGAACAGATGAGTCATACACAGGAAACCAAAACGGTAATCGTAGGGCTCAGTATGGTAAAGAGTACTCAATACCTCGTAACCACCATAAGCCAGGGTAGGCTTTAAATAAAGGGATCATCAGCACTGTTCAGGTGTTCAGAATTTAGGGCAGGGGTTTCATGGATTAGTTCGGTATGCCTGGCTGGTTGGTTGGAGGTGTGACAATCACTGTGATAATCGTTTATGCTTTTACTACATCTTTATGCTCTTCTTTCTTCTTTTCTATCTTCCTCTTCTTATTCTCCCTCTCCATCCATTATTATTCCATTTAAATTTTCTCATTGTAACTCCACCTACTACATTTAAGCTATGCTTACCATTAATCTAAAATAATTCAATTAAGTATGTTCCTTGATAGTTTCCCTGCTATTCAAAATGTAACAATAAAGCCATAATAATGACTTTACATACAGTAGATCACACTGGTGGAATGACAGCCTGCTCAGAGCATAGGCTAGGATGGTAAGACACTGGATTCAGGATTTTGCCGTTATCTCTCTCTAAGTATTTACAGTGTCAAAAGTGGTACAAATTTAAATAATCCCATATCCACACACACATGAACACACAAACACACACACACAGAGTAACAGACAGCTTTCCTGCTTGCCCTTGCTAAGTCTTTGTCATATTGCATCAACTTCAATGAGTGTTGAGATCTCAGGGGCCTCCCTCAAAGACCAGTTCTCCCAGTCTCACCACGGCTTCCAGCACATGTTGGGATATTCCTTATAGCAGCTAAAGGATTCAGCTGGATGTGTTTACCACTCTCCTGTAACACGTGGTCCAGGCAATTTCTGTTCTACCTTAACTGTCTTCTGGCTAGCCTCCTGGCATGTGTTACTAAATCCATTCCATTGACACACAACCTGAGCTGCCTATTTGGGTTTCAACTTTCTTAGACGCATACGTGTCACTGTTCCCCCTGATCTCTCTCCATGGGCACCCAGTCAAGGGCCTTGTTCTGGCTTAGCAAGCTGGGAAAAAGCCTAGGACCTCATTATCTGCAAAACATCATCAGCTCCTACACCCCTGTCAGGATGTTCTGTACAGAAACAACTTGTGCTCTTTCTCTCCTATTGGCCCCCATTGGTGTTTAACGAGGGGGGGGGAGGGGAAACAAAACAAATAGACTTCCGGCTCTGCAGAATCCTTACCCTTAGTCAGGTGCAAACTGGAAACTTTGACTCTGTCGCCAAAATTAACAAGCACTTCTCCCAGCATTTGTACCAAGTCATTTTTCACTATATGTATACAAACAGAAATGCTTTCAATGTCGTCATGGCCATGATAACTGTTGATTAATCATGACATCTTTTCCTCTCTGTGTTTTGGGTGAAACTCGCTATTAAATCAATGCTAAAATACAGTGCACTTTCAATACCTACTGTGCTTACTGTTCCATATAGATTCATTTGGCCACTTACATTATCCCTCCATCCATCCGAACTCCATATGCAACGCAGCATTGTTAAAACATTTAGGGGGATGCCAGACTTCGTTTTACTTGTCACTATATCAAATTACAATTGCTATTGCAATGACAACCTTCTACATTACTATCAACAAGCACCTTTCATGTACCTGCATCAGATCACTTATAAACACGCATCCGCCTCCCAAGGGGAAAAATGAGACGTTGATATACCAGGATAGCTTCTCTCTGGACTGTGGCAGCATGGAGACGATGTGAAGTCCGCACAGGCAGCCTTGGAGACGGACTAAAACCCACAGCCACTGACACTCGAGGGGGAAGCCTCTGTCCCAGTATCGATCGTGAAATCTAATAAATGTCAGTCCAGTAACAGGCTCTTACTCAGCCGTGCAGGTCCACCTTATATAAGTAGCTCTTACCCTCCTTGTCCTTTTCTTGATTTCATTGTTTTACTGCAAGGTCCAGGGGCGAGAGGAGCCCATTCTCTGCTTTATGTAATGTAATTTCACAGTTCATTACGACTGTGCTTCAACTCACTGCTGGACTGAATAATGATGCTCCAAAGATTAGCCTTTAGTGTGCTGGCAATGGTCAGTCTTCGGCGATTTCTCTCTTTTTTTACCTGCCTTTGTCGAGATTCTCAGAGGCTAAAAGACTGTAAGCAACGAGCTTTTCTACTCGTATCGCCAGCTCACACTTCTAAACTTAGTAATGGCTAAAGCTTAGGACCATAGTGCTGCAAAAAAAATTTTTAAAAAAATGGTTCCTTCTGCTGATAAGCACGGGCAAATCTGACGTGTTAAGAGTGATGGCAGCATAATGGAAAGGGATGATTTTGAATTAAGATCGAATAGAACATCGCATCGAGCTGAGATGTGCGTGGTGAATGTTAAGAACGACATGATAAGATAAGATAATCTATATTAATCTCACAGTTAGGAAATTTGCATTGTTACAGCAGCAAAGTAGACAGTGAAAGAGGAGCAAAATGGTAATGACAATAAATAAAAACAACAATAATAATAAACTATAACAAAAAACGATACATAAAAATATAAATCATATATGAATATATGGGAGTGTTCACATTTATATGTGAATATATTTTCAAATTCTATTGTCAAATACTGTAAACGGTTTGAATTTGGAAGACGCATGCATAGTTATTGTTTGAATGTGTTAAAAACGTGCGTGTTTGTGTGTATTGCACGTGTGTGTCCAGTCCTGGGGTGTAAATGCCATTTTCCTAGCTTTTGTGGCTGGATTGTTGATCATTAATAGCAGATAAAGTGGGCTGATTGAAGATGTGCAGAGGCGGTGTCTACTGTACTGTTCTGTTACCCTTTGACCTTCTGCTACTGTGTCTACCACCTTACTGGAAGCTGCACCGAGCACTCGTCTCTCCTGCCTTAAAAGTTTTCCCGTTTCTTGTTCCTGTTCGTTTCTTGCAGGCTAACTGCCACAAAGAACTTGCTGTTTCTCAAGCTGGCAATTCTAAGGTCATCTCAGTCAAGGCATTCCACCTCATCTTCTTGACCAGTGTCTTTGCCGGCTGGACCAATTTCATGCTCTCCCTAGTCAGATGATATCACCACAGGATTTCTGTTTAACCATTGGTGCGATTCCTGCAGGACATTCGGGGTTTGGGGGGAGATTCCTACAATCCCCTCGGCAGCTGGGTCATCTACGGTCTGCTGGCCCCTCCTGACTGTGGCCCCTGAGCCGATAAGAATCCCCAGGAAGGATTTGGGTGCTCAGGGAAGTAATGCCTGGGATCAGCTGAACCTCTCGGGGTCATAGACCTCAGTTCTTCATCCCTCCCTCACACTTATATTTTGTTCCCTCCTATTGCCCTACACTCCCTATCTTCAGCCGTTCCAGATCGCTCTCACCAGGTTAATAGTGTAGATTTTGATCCTTCCTGGTACTGCCTCAGCTCTGCTTCTGTTTTAATGAATTGCTTATCATCCAGGCAATATGCTCCTCATCACACATTTCCTCCCTGCTATTATACATATTGTGTTTAGCAATAAAATCAAACCAGATCAAATATGGCTAACATCGTTCACGAGGCTATTTTCATTTCCCTAGAATAGGATGTTATCATGTTTTTTTCAAAAACTACATACAAATTGCTGTTATTGCTATATTACAAATTGCTTATTATTATTATTCTTCAAGTAGTAGTAGTACTAATAATCTATTTGTTTTCCAAATCGCTTCATCCTGTGCAGGGTCACTGGTGACCCAAAACCTTTTCCAGGCAGCTTAGCGCACCAGGATGGGGTAAACGCTGGATGGGGTGCCGTTCCATCATATGACACTTACAAACACACAAATATTCACTATGGACTATTATTATTAGTTGTTGTTGTTCTATTAAATGATTTTATTGTTTAGCATTTCCCAAGTTCTGGGGAAACAGTTATTGTATTTTTACAGTAGCTTAGTCTTTTGTTTTTAAAGATTACTGTGTAATATTTAACAGGTCTAGACAGAGCCAGGCATACACATGGCAAAAAAAAAAAAAATCACATCAGAAGAGAAGGAAACGGAAGTTCTGTGCTGAATAAATTATGACACTCGGATTGATCTAAAAAATAAAGCATGTCACCGAGGAAAGAAGACACCAAACAGTCACTTTTTGTTGGTAATGGAATCCGGTGAGCCATGCCGTGCAGCTTGAGGATGGGAAATGGGAACAGTATTTTATTTGGAGATGGGCTTTTCCTTCTTTAGGGATAGTGTGTTTTTTTTTTTTTTGGGGGGGGGGGTTAATAAAAACAAAATACAAAATGGAGCCTTTGGGCGAGTGGGCAGAAATCTAAGTCAGGGAAAATAGGTTGGGTGTCATGGTTTTGGCAGGATTAGTAGAGGTGAGAGTAACAGAAAACATTTTATAGCACCACATGAAATGAGTGGACTGAATTACTTAAACTCTCCACTCTCCCACTCTTCTACTCCAGAGGCAGCCACGCCTCTAAAGATATCCCTCAGAAAAAAAATCTCTCTAATTCTATAACTTTATGTCGGTGAGGCAGATTTGACACCTGGGAATCATCTGCTTAATATGAACAAAAGTAAAATAAAAAGTTGTTATATAACTTGAATTCAATTGTTATATAGCTTGAAATGATTTTTTTGTCCTTTGTGGCTCTTCAATCCATATAAACAGCCGTGTTTGGTGACAATTGAGCTGAGCAATAAATGTTTATTACTGAGGGCTGTCATCGCAGGGTACATTTAACATTATTTAGGAGCCCTTTTCTGTCACCATCTCTGCTGCTGTACTGTCGGTTTTATGATTCACAGTCGCCCCAAACTCAGCACGAACAAAGCCTTGAAATGGTTTGTGCCGTTATACTTTGTTGTTTGTGTCACGGGCAAATTAACAAGGCATCTCTATTTTGTAAAGAAGTGAATGCTGGGCGTGTATTGCGTGATTGGAGGGGGGGCAATTTGCTTCCAAACATGATTAAAGAGTTATGAAAGATTAATTACAAGAAGATTTTTTTGACTCGAAAGGGAATCGTGACCTTGATCACAGCGTCCCCTTTTAACTAATCATCAAATGAAAATACAGCCGCTGTTGGATACTGACTGACTAAAAACAGTCTGCACCTAATGAAATGGTCTTTAAAAATACAACTAGGAAAAAATGAATTGTTCTAGCACAGGCAGATGAGTCACCGATCAGGTCAGTGATTGTTCAGTTCTGGTAGTATTAAGATCAAAGGTGGACACATTAAGCTGAAATTGCACTTATTTTTACCCTGGTAATCACAGGACAGATAAAAATAGACCATTGATAGTGTCATGCCAAACATTTCACAAATTCATCAGAAAAAAACCTGTTATAATCATCATTTGAATATTGAAATATTATCAATATCAAAGCATATAGATACCTGCTCTGCAATCATTTTTTACTTGCTGACTTTTCTATTATCTCTGCTTTTCAGCACACAAAGGTTTGCTTAATAAAGTTTCTCCTCATAAAGGTTGTTTTAAATTAAATGTATTATTTAGATGCATAATTACACTCTGCTGAGGACATAACATAAATTTTAGCCCTGTTGAACTACTTAAAATGTTTATACTAAGAGGAGAAAATCTTTGTACTCCTGATATCTGTGCGATTTTCCTGGAGTATTCATCTATATTTTTCTGTATAAAATGTGCATCATAATTGATCCAATTAAGTTATTAAGGGTTTGATGAAATAAACAGGCTTAACTACAATATTCTAGGTCCATGTTTTTTTTTTTTAGAATGCATCGGGACAGGAAATGGTCGTGTCATTATGTGATTGTGGTGAAACGGAAATGCAAATTCTAACTTAGTAATCCATCCATCCATCCATCTTCTGAACCGCTTATCCGTTAGGGTTGTGGGGAAGCTGGAGCTGATCCCAGCTGACTATGGGTGAAAGGCAGGGGTACACCCTGGGTAGGTCGCCAATCCACTGCAGGGTCAACACAAAGATGAAAATCCATACACAGTCACACCAATGGGCAATTTAGAGTAGCCAGTTGACCTATCCTGCATGTCTTTGGAATGTGGGAGGAAACCCATGCAGGCACGGGGATAACACGCAAACTCCACACAGAAAGGCCCCTGTCGGCGGCAAGGACCAAACCCAGAACCTCCTTGCTGTGAGGCAGACGTGCTAACCACTCAGTCACCGTGCGGCCCCTAACTTATGTAATAGTCTATATATTAAAAAATATACTTCATACTGGCAAAGATCTTACAATCATGCATGTCTGTTTAATTAAGGCATTGCAAACGGGTTATGAAGTTTTAGCACAATGCTAGCTGTTTTAATTTGTCGCTTGGGGATAACTGGAGGAAATGATTGATTGCAGCTACCCACCGACTGCATTGGGTTCTGAAAGAGTTGGCTTAGCACCCAACCCAGAAGGTACCCTGCTGTTAGCAGCTGACAACAGTAATCGGTAGTTAATTGCTAGGAAATGAGTCGCCAAATTCTAGCTGCGAGTGATTAGCGAATGATGCAACGATTGTGATACTTAACACTAAACGGAATGCTTTGAGAATGCAAGAGCACAATTTGCCTTAAAGATGATGAACTTTGCACTAAAATGCTGGAACGACAGTGATTGCTGTGGTACTAAATATTGTTTTACTTGACTTTCACTGAAGTTGGAAATGGAACCTGCACCAAAAGAAGAGACATTTTTCATCTAACGCAACCTTGCTAGTCTCACTCCTGGAGAATGCGATTAAGTGGCCAAACAAACTGGATGCTGTGCTGTTTATATAAAAACAATTTGCTAACAAATTTCAATATGGAAAATATTTAGAAAATCTTAATATAGTGTAGCAAAGGCTGTAGATATAAAACTAAAAAAAAAATAACTTTTCACATTTAATTGGTATCGAAAGTTTTTTGTGTAAATATTGAGTCACACAGAAACAGAAACGTTTCAGGGATTTGAATAATTCAAGCTCTTTCCTCATGCTTCTATGCTCACAAAACGATAATTCTTTTAGTAACAAGACTTGTCAGTCTATTTCACCTTGTAAGTGTGTTTGACTAAACTGTCTATCAAAACAAGCCAAGGTTTTTATTTGCTTGCGTGTGTCTTTGCTTATTCATTTATTTACCCGATATTTTATTACTTTGGAACTCGCTTTTATGATAAGCAGGACTAGTCTGACTGAATCATCAATAACTTTGACCATGACAGTTTGGTGGAATTTTTGACCTGTTTTCAGTATACCAGCCTCCTGGGCTGCATTATTCAGGTTGTTCTGCGATATATAAAATAACAAATATGCAAAGTTGTATTCAGGAAAGCCAAGGTCTTTGAATTGAATGGTCTTACTTATTTTCCTATGATTCCATTCTGATCGATTATTTGGTCTGATGATTGATGTTTATGACAACAGGCTGCAAGAAACGTTAGTTTTTTTTTCTGTTTCTAAGATTTTGGGTCAGATTGAATAGAAGCCCCTTTAAAACTATACAACATGAATAAACAGCATGTCCTTTGAGCCAGTTCTGAATGTGTAGCACCAAACCTCCCTCTCTCAGATCTGCGGTATGCTCCTGGCTTTGGAACTAAATTGACACGTTATGTTGAGAGCCTAAGCAAAGGACTTTGCGAGCGGCTGCTCTCGGAATCCTCCCTAGCCAGCCACGGTGATCCGTCTCTGGATCAGAGCATGGCGTACGGTGCATCCATGACAATGTTTGCACCTTAATTAGAAAAGACGGACGCTGTTGGGGAATTCGTTGGCAACATGGCACAGAGGATGGCAAGATTTGAGAGAGGACATGAAATGAGTTTGTGTGCCCTGAAACCTGGTTAGAATGGACAACAAGAAATAAATACAAATAAAAGAAAATTCTTTCTGACATTTTTATCAATTCTGCTAGGAGCAGGAAAATAAATTTAGCAGTTGAAATTAGGCACAAGACCGACCTTGGACATCTTTGTAGGTTATGGGATCATAATGATCAGAAGTCGCAAAGGGCCAGAAAGGATGGACCAGGGAAGACTTAATATTTCCAGCGTGATTTCTGATCACACCTTCACTTGCTTCAAATATCAAATACCTAATGACCCATAATAATGTATCTCTTTTGACGTATACAGCGCTGTCCATTTTAATTGGCCCGGATCGGCTACGTTGAAGGGGTAAGAAAGTATGGGATCAGAGATAAAGGATTGACATGAAGACAAAGAAATGTAACACTAGAGGAAAAGGTGACACTTGGGGTGACTCCATCCTGAGTGTAATTTCATTGGAAGCCTCAGAAGAACACCTCCTGTTAAAGATAGCTTAAGGTGGGGGAGGTGAGCATTTAATTGAGCTGTCTGTGTTAATAATCCATTGAATCGGCACATCGCCGAGATGAGTGATAAAACAGAGGGTGTGTACACAAAGATTTGTGTTGGGTTATACTTATGAGGTCACCAGGGATGTCTGATTAAAAGTGAGGCCAATCTCGAGACAGCCAGTTAGCTAAAAACAAAGAGGAGAATGGTTTCCTGATTATGATGTCATTACAAAGGCTACTGTAATCGCTGCATATTTACTTTCTTCAGCAAAATTGGAAAGGCATAGGCAGAACCGTGCCAGTTGCCAGTACAACTGTAATAATCAAGCCTGACTGAGCATAAGAAGACCGCCTCTAGCCATGACTGGCGGAGGTTTGAGGGCGTGTCCTCAATGGCAAACAGGCGCAATTATATTTTTAAGCCAATTGAAATGGAACGGATCTCTCTCTCTCTCTCTTTTTGCACTTTCTGGAAGTTACGGCTCGCAAATATTCAGTAAGTTTCCTCAAAGTCAGCAGTTTCAGTTTAGCTGCCCTGAAGCTGCTTTACCTTCGCCTATTTAGGGGTGGAAAATTCGTTTTAATTCCCGGGACAGAAATGGAGTTTTACAAACGATCGGCTTTCAGACATGATGACTGGTCAGATTGCCATCAAGAGACTCCAAGTGAGTAAGGGAACCGGGTCACCAGCTCCAAATGGAATTTGCATGGAAACGACGGCCTGATCAAACAGGAGGTGTCACGGTGAATGCCTCGGTTTTGGAAGAGCCTCACTGTGTTGCACTAGAAGTGACAGAATAAATTAGCCCTGTCCCTCCAAAATCACTTAAAGCAGGAAATGAGTGCGTACAGAGGGCTCACGGGCTCCGTGAGCGCTATTCACTAAACCTGTCGCTTCACTTATTATACCAAGTAACGCGTCGATACGTGTGTTTTAGAATCCGGCGTCTCCCAGGTTTTCAAATGAGTGTTTATGCTCTTCCCGTTCTGCCCTCATCTGCTCGCGATGAGGAACATCTGTATGTTATGTACACAGCCTATTAACAGCAAGCGTTGTGCCGAGAGGCAGTCGGTTGAGACCCATTTCCAGCGGCCCGCTATCGTAATCTCAGAATATTCCGAGCGATGTGACAATATCGCTGCCTTTTTTCTACCTCCTTCTTCTCCTACGTCTCCTTCGGAGCGACGTTATTCATGTGTCAAGCAGGTCTTATTTTAGGGGAAAGCCGCAAATTCGGTCCTGAGGTGACATCAAATTGAAAAGCCGGCGGGGGAAACAGCCACCTGTATGTGTCATTCAAACCACCACCTGCTACGCTATGCTACATAATGAATACATACGTGTGGTATGAAGGAAAATATATAGGGCGTAAGGAATATTCTTCACTTTTGGGATGGGTTTTTCTTTTTTTTTTTCTTTATTATCATTGTTTTCATTGCAGTGATTTGGACACATAAAGAAATCTATTACTTGTGTCACCAGGCTTCCTTGCAAATGCCTGGCAATTAAAAATAAGGGGAAAAAATTACCTCAATGCAGATGTCTGGAGTTTCTGTCTAATACAGAGACAGTCTAACTCACCCAGTACTCAGTTCATGGTTTAAGCAATAACAAATGTCACTCGTCTCTTAAATCACATCACGAATGATCCCCTCGGCGCTGTACCTGGAGAGTTTGAAGTAAACCGCTTAAAACATGAACAGCCACTAACGGCGTACAGAGGTTATTAACTTTTTTTGCCATCAGAACTTCTGAGGATTGTGATGACCTACACTGACGTACTGTTCTTGGCCTTTGTGAAATTTTAGCCGCTGATATGGGTTTGAATCCTACCACTGTTGCATGTGTGTGGAGTTTGATTTTTGATTTTGATGGTGCGTTGCGAGTTTCCACTGGGTACTCTGTGTTCCCCCTGTAGTCCACAGACACTGAATTTGAATTGACATTGAATGACTGTAGTGCATGACAGTGTGTGTGCGTGTACGCGCCCTGCGATGGACTCGCACCCAGGGTGTACCGCAGCCTTGTGCCCTTTGCTGCCCGACCAGGTTAAGCGGTTAGAAGACAGATGACTGGATATCACATTTTGAAAGCACATACATCTTGGTGTCTCGACTCAAAGACGGCTTTCTCAAAACTCAATTCACTGTCCCAACCAACTACTGGATTCTATTTATTTTTATAGTGCCTTTCAGAACACTGTTGTCCCAGAAGCACTTAAAAGGAGAGAGTGGTAATTACAATGTACTTTGATGAAAAAGGAAAACACCCAGAAAGTAACAAGGAAGAACTAAAAACTTCTCAAGGAGAAAAATGTGTCTCTGGGGGTACAAAGTCAAATGCCCACCCAAGACCCTTAGGCATGCTACCATCATACAGTGCAGGGAAAGATATTAAACGATTTTACATTTGAGGGTTAAGTTATGGTCTATTCCATCGTGTGTGAGTAGATTCTTCATGCCAAACCTCATAAGATGATCCTGTAGACCACATTGATGATATTGCCCTTGGGCTAATGGGACTATTATTGCATCTGACTCGGAGGGTGTCCAACATGGGCATCGCATGGACGTGTGGAGAGGAAAAGAAAGGACGCATATTCAGAATTGATGCTTATGCCTGCTGGCAAACTCAGAGGACCATGCAGGCATGTACAGCAGCACCAGTAGCCATGCACAATTATAATGTGTTGGCTAATAAAGGACAGGTAAGCTAGACTAAAGCAGATCTTCAGTCATAATTGAAAGACTGGGACCAACTAGACATCCACTACATATGCTGGAAGACTGTTCCATAGTCTAGGGGTCTTGGAACTAAAGGCTTTAGTGCTAGCAGCAAATTTATTCTTATTGCATGGACAAAAGTATCGGGAAGCACCTCTTAATTATTGAATTCAGGTGTTTCATTTCCTGCAGGTATATATAATCAAGCACCCAGCCATGTAGTCTGTACTTAAAAACATTTGTGAAAGAATGGGTCGTTCTGAAGAGCTCAGTGAATTTAAGTGTGGTTCTGTCATAGGATGCCACCTTTACAATAGGTCAGTTAGTGAGATTTCTTCCCTGCTTGATTTTCCACATTCAGCTGTAAGTGGTATCATTGCAAAGTGGAAATGCTTAGGAACAACAGAAGCTCAGCCTAGAAGTGGTAGACCATGTAATGTTACCGAGCGGGCTCTCTGAGTGCTAAGGCACTTAGTAGCCAACGCTCTGTTGACTCAATAATTGCAGAGTTCCAAACTTCCTCTGGCATTAACCTCAGCGCAAAAACTGTGCGCTGGGAGCTTCATGGAATGCGTTTCCGTGGCCGAGCCGCTGCATGCAAGCCTTACATCACCAAGCGCAATGCCAAGTGGAGTGGTGTAAAGCACGCCGCCACTGGACTCTGGAGCAGTGGAAATGTGTTCTGTGGAGTGACAAATCACGCTTCTCTGTCTGGCAGTCTGACGGACGAGTCTGGGTTTGACGGATGCCAGGAGAACATTACCTGCCTGATTGCATTGTGCCAACTGTAAAGTTTGGTGGAGGAGGCATAATGATATGGGGTTGTTTTTCAGGGGTTAAGCTAGGTCCCCTAGTTCCAGTGAAGGGAATTCTTAATGCTTCAGCATACCGAGACATTTTTGGACAATTCTACGCTTCTAACTTTGTGGGAACAGTTTGGGGAAGGCCCTTTTCTGTTCCAGCATGAATGTGCCACAGTGCACAAAGCAAGGTCCATAAAGACATGGTTGGTTTGCATGAGTTTGGTGTGGAAGAACTTGACTGGCCCGCACAGAGCCCTGACCTCAACCACATCAAACATCTTTGAGATGAACTAGAATGGAGATTGTGAATCAGGCCTTCTAGTCCAACATCAGTGCCTGACCTCACAAATGCTCTTCTGGATGAACGGGCAAAAATTCCCACAGACACACTCTAAAATCTTCTGGAAAGGCTTCCCAGAAGAGTGAAGGCTGTTATAGCTGTAAAGGGGAACCATCTCCATATTGATGCCTGTGCATTTAGAATGGAATGTCATAAAAATTCCTGTAGGTGAAATGGCCAGGGATCCCAATACTTTTGTCAATATACTTATGTTGGATAAGGAAGTGACATGAATTCTTCAATGTAAGTGAATAGTCTGGACTATAGACATTAAGTTTGCTTGGCTTAAGTGTTCTTTAGGCAAATACAACAACTTAAAATCAGTCCTACATTTGACCAGAAGGCAAAGGAGAGGGCAAAGAACCCACGTTATATGGTTTAAGTTTCTGCTCCTAGTAACAGTTATGACTGCTGCATTTAAAATATGCTGTAAAGTGTTCAGTGTGCGGTGTGTACTGCCTCACAGTAGAACATTACATTAATCTAACCTACTACACACAAAAACATGCATTAGTCTCTCAGTGTCTCGAACACTGAGAAATCGCCACAGCTTTGCAATATTCCACATCTGAAAGAAGTGTGCCTTCGATACTGTCAGGATGTCATTTAAGTGAGAGGCTGGTGTCTGAAAACCAGATTACAAGCTGAGCTATTCAGGTAAAACTTTAGTGACTTAGAGTTGGGTGCAGAAATTTTAGCAGTCATATCTGTACTTTTTCATCCAAACATAAGAAGCTCAGTTTTTTCCATGTTAAGTGACAGAAAGTTTTAATTTATCCAACTCTTCACTACTTTAAACCAGTTGGCTCAAGTGGCAATAGATAAATAGCCATTATGTGTAGGTGCAATATCAATTTTGGTTTACCTAGCGGTAGTGTGTACAGAGAAAACAATATGTGTCCGAGCACGGACCCCTGTGGTACTCCAATTTTAACTGGTCATATTAGTGAATAACTATCAGTATTGCTTATCTGAATGTAGTGATAATGATTACTTAAACAGGAATTGAACCACTTAAGCACCATTCCACTCAAGCCAACATCTGATTTAAGTTAAGCCTATGCAGCAAAACAGAATGGGCAACCATGTCAAAAGCAGAAATAAGATCAAGGAGGAAGGACATCATTACGTTGCCACCATCGGTTAATATTAATATATTATTCACAATTCTAATTAAAGCAGTCTCAGTGTTGCGACCTTCATGGAATTCAGATTTGAATTTGTCAAGTATATTTTTTGCATCCAAGGATGATTAATTTGGGCCACTACGATTTTCTCCAGAATTTTATACAGAAATGGGTCATTTGATATGGATTTGTCATTGTGACGTACCTGTAGAGCCAAGTGTAATTTCTCGAGCAGTGGTGTAATGACTGCTACTTTAAATTGATTAGGTGCTCTAAGGATACTTGAAATAGTTCCAGTGGGGTCTGCATCTAAGGAACATGTGGCAGATTTTGCTTTGGTTGTTTTTTTTTAATCACTCTTTGCTAATTTATTCAAAGATACTGCAATAATAGGCACACTGTGTAAGTACTAGACTTTTTGCCATCCCATCACAGACCGCTGACCCAGCACATAGACCGCTGACCCAGTATATAGACAGCTCTCCCAGTATATAGACAGCTCTCCCAGTATATAGACCGCTGTTCCGTCCTGCCTGTTGTTGTTCACTCTGACTTGAGCTCTCCAGCTGTTCTCCTGTCATCCCTTGCTGGGCTGTCGCACACTCAGGTCGGGGGATGATCAACTAACAAAGAAGAAAGTTCTACCATTTCCGTGCCAAGGGCATGGAGTTGCTCGTTCGCTTTTCTTCAGCAGTAAGAGTGAAGAGCGGAAGAAGGACACCAGGGACAAAGATGAAGCTTGAACAGCCCAGGGAAAGGCAGGGGAATTATCACTGATGAAGAAGTGGCCACAGTTTCATTTTCCCACATTACCCCAAGGTCTTAATTAGCGTAGGTTAATCATTCTCCATTGTAATTGACTGCTGTTGTTTCTCATTTTTCATCTTACACTTTGCCGCCTCCACCCTACCATGGTGGGGAATCCATTTCAAGCAAGAGGAAATTCACTTCTTAGATTTAGGTTTTTTTTTTTTTTATCCTCCCTTGTCAGTGGCAGAACTTTTTATGTCAGATGTCCGGGTTTTAAATAATTGTGAAGCGGCTTCCCCGATCACAATCACGTTTTCCTTTTGTCTCATATCAATCTGCATATTAATATTTCTGTAACATACAGATATTTAATCTAATTACTCCATCAGACATGTAAATTAACAGAAGGACTCTGAGGCATCCTCGATTACAAGGTTCATTGCGACAGGATTAATTTTCCCAAAGAGCTGATTGCTTTTAGTGAATGCAAAGCAAAGAAAGAGGTAAAGTTTCATCTGATTTCTCCTCAGGCTTCTTCTGTCATGGTGGAAAAATGTGCAGAAAAATAAACTTTAGAGTACTGAGGAATAAGAATGTTGCATTTTGGTGGAGATTTTTTAAAGGCTGTGACTCATAAAGGCAAACAAAGTATTTCGATGACAAGCTGGCTAAAGTCTTCATCCAATCATTCTGTCGTTGTTTTGTTACATCAGAATTCTCTCGTTAGTTAACTTTGCCGCTTTTCTATTAAATGTTTAACTGAAGAGGTGGATGCAAAATCTGCTGCCTACTGAAACCTTGTGTTTTAAGGAGGATTTATACATATTTTTTACTGGCAGAAATGAAACTGAAAACAATGCCTGGAACATGGGCCTTGTTTTTGGTCATCTGTATTGTCAGAAATACACTGCATACCAGAATGTGGCTCAGAGGTCCATTATGTACTGCTCAACCAAAGAAAGTTACAAAACCACTCTTTTGCTCTACCATGTATACCATAAATAGAGTTCTGTACAAGAAACCTTACCTCACACTCCCTGTTCCTCCTAAATGCTCTTAGATAGGTAGATCTAAGCCTAAACGTGACGATCAGTCCAATCGGGGTCTGCTGGCTGTCGTTACCCAAGGCATTAGGGAGCCTGGGAGTGAAGATCGATCAAACCGGCATAATGATGTGAGACTACCTCAAATCTCTAGCTTTGTGCTATTTGTTCCTGGAGGCTCACACTATATACTTGTCAATGTCTCTCAGTGTCAGTGTTTTATGAAATATTAATGGCTACCACTGTAGCCTCACACAGGTTTAAGTTCCAGTCTTGATCTCTGTGTGCAGTGCATGTTCTCCAAGGTTGCACGGGGCTCCTCCGAGGACTGAAATGGTATCTTCAAATTTCTAAATTGCCTATGGTGCGTGTGCCCTGTGTTGATCCGGCATTCCATCAGGTGTGGGGGTTGGTCTGTTGGTTCCATGTTTTCTGCCTGGTGCTGCTTGGGATAGACTTCAGGATCTGTGTGACCCTGCCCTGGTCGAGCAGTTGGAAAGTGGATGGATAAATGGAATATTCATTTGACATGTGTTATCACAGAATTTCATTGAGTTGTTTAATTAAAGCAGTCTATAATATATTGCTTTCACTGAGAGAGTTATTTCTAGTGGAAATTGGTAATGGTCTATCAAGGATAACATACTTTTTACATGATACCTCTTCAGTCATCTTAAGAGATCAGGTTATATATTGCTATATGTGTTTTGGAGTGATAAAATGAGGTGTGACCCATTCTGATGATATGCTAGATAACGAAAGTCATGAATTTTTCATTAAGACTATTTTCTCTCTATATCGACATGCTATTACGCGAGCGCACCTCATGCTAAAGTCGTCTTGCACTCGAAAGCCTTTCTGGCAATTTAATTTAGTATTAATAGGAGACATTTTGTCTTGAAATTGATGGAATCAATCTCACAATAGACCGAGAGTGCAACATCTCCTTGACTGGTGGGAATCTACTGACAGTGGTAATTAATATTTCAAAATGCTTTATCTACCACTGCAAAGAAAAGATGAAAGAAGCTACCCGAGACAAGACGAACACCTCAATATCTCAGTACATTAATCTGAAATTCTGTCCTCTTTGTTTTCATTCACTTTCCTACTTTTGGTGTTGTAACTGATAATACTCAATTTAATTATTCTAAAAATAACCCAAAATTCCCTGTCCTTGTACTGCATGTAAAAGACAAAGAGAGACTTTCAATGGCAATTGTGTAAAATTACAATAATCCCACAGTCCTGTCAGAACTGTCAGTGCCACTACGAGCGTGCTTCTCTCAGGATTTCATATGACAACCTCTGTGCCCTCCATTACTGCGAGTGACTGCTTCAGACGAGACTTTAATCGGAAGAAGAAGCTTGGGAGATCACTCACGGCTCTTCGCTCCTACCCGAAGTCACCCGGCGTTTGCTCGGGGAAACGCGAATGAAACTCACACGGCACTAACGCTAAATTTATTTGTTTTCGTCACGTTTTAATGGAGTGGCTCCCGCAAAAGAAATCTCGTCCGAGGGTCTCGGTGTTCCTGGTTAAAGTTTCGTGCCTGGATTTGCGTACGGCGACTCGCGCGGTGTGACGACTAGTTGGAGTGCGAGGGATGTATGCTTGTTTCTCGGTGGTGGGGGGGATGGTGTTTTTTCATTGTTTTGTAATTTCTGCAATTTCTCATCACAGTTAGTGTCACACCTGTAATGTTCTGGTAAACAACTCATACAACATTGTTGATGGCGAATGCAATTAGCATCTGACTAGATGCCTTCTATGCTGTAGCTGTCGGAGAAACCGTACTGTCGCCGGACCTCCCCCAGAGAGAGACCTTTCCTGGGCTCTCAGGGACAATCTTTCTTGGCATACATCTTAATCTACGGCCCCCGGCCTGTTCACCCTACATGATTACACACCAAAGTGGTGATCCTGAATGGGCTAAACCGTAAATCCATTACTGCTATCGACTTTCTAAATAAAGAAGTTATTAAACAAAACAAAGTACTCGTAAATGAAATGGGAATGTAGCCAGCTGTTCTACTACATTCAACTTCTTTGCCAAGTATAACAAAGTGATAAAATTCACCAGGTCGCTTGTGTAGCTGCACCCAAATCGGTTCTTGTTTTAAAACGTGCCAGGCAGTTGTTTTTAGCAAACACTTCCCAAATGCAGATGGACGACTGGCGTTTTGATGTTGGCCAAAACTGAAAACAACACAACTAATTGGATACCTGCACGCCTCTCTTCCCCCCTCCTTTCATGTCAAAACAAAGCACCGTTTTCACGTCGCTGGTCTCTGAGAAGGCGATCCTCTCCACTGCATCACAGCGGCCCCAGGTTTGAGATGGAATGAGATCTGCGCTTTCGTTTTCTCTGACACCTCTAAAGTCTGCAGGATGTGAGGCCCGGTATCAATTATCTCCTTTCCCCTGCCTCTGCTATGCATCCATCAACTACTTTTTTCTTTCAGCAGGCGTTTTTCACCCTACTGAACTCCAGGTTCAATAGTGACAAGAATTATACCTGATACCGGTACGAAAATGAAAAATTGCATAACTTTAACCAAAAGGGACTGTGATGCACGGTACCTGCAGTATCATCTTCAGTCGTTAAATATAATCATTGTCAGTTCTCTATGCCGTGCAGAAATACCACAGGGAGTTAATTTACAAGAAACTTTGCATGGTAAAATTAGCTGCTTCCCATCCTTTCACTGATATCCTTTCGAGGATAAAGGATTCTGCACTCTTTGCACAATTATCTTTTTTCTTTTTAATAAAGGGTTATTTTTTTGAAAGGCAAATGATTAGCTTTCACTGTACATGTAACTGTTCTCGTTTCCTTTAACGGTACACAGTAAGCATGAAGAAAAATCCAAACTTTTCCCAATGAATTTCACTGACAAAGTGAAATTCTACTGCTATCAGCTCGGAGTTTAGAGTAGCGGTATCTATGTATAATATACTCTACGTTGTTCAAAGGCTATTAAATAAAATGCATTATCTAAACTATTTGAAAATAATCAAAAGTGTCTGCTGAAAAACATTATTTCTCGCCAAAGATCGAGGATGCAATGCCTTCAGAATGTTACCATCTATTTGCAAAGAAAGCATTTGATATTAATATTTCACTTCAGTCATGACATTTTATCTGTATGGAGGAAGTATTTCTAGGCTTTTTTATTTTATATTACAAGCATGATTTACAATAAAAATCTAACGTGTGGTCTATCTCGACTTCAGTAAATGACAACTGAATTAATTTTGCACAAAACATTTTAAAGCGCTGTCATGCATATGAGCAGTCCTCATGCTCTACTGTCCCCATCTCTACCCTAAAGTACACGATTAATGTAGGCAACATAAATACAAGAATATGTACAAATCTTTTTCATGTAGTGTTTCTCATATATGCCTCTAAGTTTTAATAATTTTATGGCCATACTTTAGTTAAAGGGTACTGTTCACACTTGTCATTAGCGATCTAAAGAAATCAAGAAGTCTGATGTTTATACGGTTATATTTGTGATGCATGCCTATTTTTAACAAATGCCTTTTCTAATCTCAACATTTAATTTGACTGGATTGCCAAGTTATAAACATCTTTCTAAAATGGACTTTAACGATACAAGGGATGAGAATATTTACAAAGCTGAAGATTCAATCATTCACTGGTTTATCTCCTTCTCCTTTTCCATTTTCCTGACTTACCTGCATCCACAGACCTACTTATGCATGGAAAACAGTTTGTTTGAGGTCTTTAATGCCTTTTTTGGCAAGCGTCAGGGTTCACATGCTCAATGCATACTACAAAACAGGTGATATAGTTAGCATGATTATTCAAGTTTGCGGATAAAAGATTTAACAATTTTAGCTTATGCTTTTCAATTTAATTCATTCATCAATTCATTTGTTTTTTTGTTTGTCTTTCTGATTAAACTGGGCCTTCTCTGTCCTAGCCCCTAAACTGTGGAATGGTTTACCTTTGGAAATCAGAATGGCACCTTCACGGCCTGTTTTTAAATATCGTCTTAAAACATATTTTTATTCCTTAGCTTTAAATTCAGCTTGAGATTGGTTTGGCTATGGTCTTGTCTTGTTGCGTTGTGTTGTCTTTTCGGGTTGTTTTACTGATATATGTTCTGTACAGCACTTTGGGTTCAACGCCTGTTGCTTTAAAAAGTGCTCTATAAATATACTTGACTTGACCTAACCAGCTATTGGTTTTGGAAAGTTTCATGCTTCTTTGAAGATGAAATCACCAACAGAACAGCAACTCTGCCTTTCATATTGAATGAACTGCTTTCGTTGCATGTGATCAGATTGAGTAAGGTCACGTTCGCCATGTTCCGTTTGCATTGAGACCGAACAACATCGACCACACAGCTTATTCTCTTCCGTGTCGTGTATGCGCTCGTCTTGGTACCCTGCAATGTCCAGTATAAACTGAAATGAATAACTTCTGTTGGTTTCTGATTATTCTTCCACCCACTGTCTGAAAAAAGAAACATTAAAAACGTAGGTCATCAAGATAACCGTTAAGCAACAGTCACGAAAGGTCAATGCCTCTTACTATTCTCTTGAATGTCTTGCCTCAACGGGGACATCTCTCAGGACGTTACAGTCTTATGACAGATGTCCACAATGGTACGACACTCACGCGTTCCTCCATGACCTTAACTTAAATACCCACTGATGAGCTCCTGACGTCACTTGCAAAATCCTCTGTCAATCAGTCCCGGGCGATACGCGCATTCCGTCCCATGCACACCACCTCCGTTCCGAGCGTCTTTCTCAGACGCGTGAATGTGTCCCTGTTACGCCAGCTTCGATTAGCAAAACGTCGACGGTGATGATAACCAACCGGGACAGATAAATGAGAGAAGGCTTTACCGGGTGTCACAACTCACATACGGCACTCGACAGCACTCGCTTGATGCTTATTTTATCCATTCTGGACACTGAAGATGAAGAGGGCAAGGAGAGGACCTGGGTATCGTGTATGAGTTCATATAAACAAATAACATTTAACTCAAAATGGGAACAGACGACAAGAACTCTTAACTAGGGATGTTCAACCTCATTTTTAAGGCTCGGTTACTTGAGACTTCTGTCACAAAACTCCAGCATTATTGTGGTATCAGACATCACGCCTCTGACCTTCCATATAGGGAGATGTGAAAGATCTGGATGACTGCAAACCAGGAAACCGACGAACCATCAGCAAAAGCCTTTAGGCCGAACGTAATATTTATGGTCTTCTCCACTGGACATTCAGATTCTTACACGAGCCTCTCCAGATGTACCTGGTACACTGTATATAATTTATTTTGCCATTAATAATAATTTGCTCAATTAGATACTGTGAGCTGCACAAATGTGGTCTTGGAGAGTTTACCGCATGGCTTAAACATATGAATTGACACACATTGGGAACTAAGATATCAGATGTGTTTTTCAAGGCTTTCTGAGTGCTACGATTTCCGGTCAGTTCCGTCCGTTTTCACGACATGTCTCCGTGCTTCCTCTCGGTGGAGATCAAAAGCTCCCGAATGCCTGGTCCAAAATCAATGCGCGCTCTAAAGGATGCACCAAACTCTAAAAGTCACACAAAAAATGTTCAACTGATGGCCCGGTATCCCGAGGTGTCACTGATGAATCTCTAGGGCAGCGTGTTGTGTTTAAATGCCAGTGCAACCTCTAAGGATCATTAGTCCTTATTCCCTACTGAACAGAGAGCAAACGAATGTCTAACGCGGTTTTATCCCATGTACACAAAAATCCGAAGGGATTGTAGAGCAGCTAAGGGAATAAATATCTGAAATGATTCAACGCTGGGTCTCAGGCAGTCTGTTTAAGTGCGTGGACTTTCCAAGTATTTCCCCTTCCCTTTCTTTCACCGCATCATTAAAATCCATTGATTATCTCTCTGATTGTTCCGCTTTAACAAAACAGCTTCATTTTCCAGACAAATCTTCTTCTTTTTTTTTTTTTTCTTTCCACTGTGGACTGTGCATTTTCATAGGCATTGAAGCATGCTACAGATTATAATGAAACAAGTTTGTTGTGCTGTGTGAATGAATTGACGGGTGATGCCATAAGCACAGATGTTTTAATATTTCAGATGTTGTCTCATTAAGGTAGGTCGTGGGAGGGACATATGGTCTGGCCTGGTGCTGCAGCGAGCTGGTTGTCCAGAAGCTTGGTAACAGCACTAATAAATGACATCATTCGGGTAATGTTTACCCATCAAATTTTATGAAAGTTTTAACCCTGCAGTGTAATATCGAAGCTGTTTATTGTCACAACAGTCATTATAATAAATATCATTATTATTATTATCATTAGTGCCTCTGAACTGGGTTTAGTGTGTGATTGCCTGTCTCTGTGACCATGTAATGGACCCATTCCTGGATCAGCGGTCACCAAAGAATGTACTGGAAAAAAGACAGAGGTCTTCATCATCATCATCATCATCATCACCGCCACCCAAAAAACTTGCAAAGAAGCTGAACAGCTTCGACAGACTGTCTCACGGCAAAAGCCCGCTCAGCCAACATAGTAGGTGCAAAATATATAAATACGGGACGGCATATTAAAATAATATCAAGCCAGAGCAGCTGTGCTACAGAAATGCTCAAATATTTATTTAAAATAGCGATTTAAACTGGCTGTCTGCGGTGGAATTGCGGGTAGGAACTGCAGTATTCAGCCTTTCAGTGAGAGGAACAAGTCAAGCCCGGGAGAATAACACGATCAATTGTGTCAAAGGTTGTGGAGGAAAAATGCAGCTGTGTGATATCTGTGTGTACGCATACGGTTTTACCGTTTCCTGAGGTCATTAGGAAGTAGGTATGCTTTCTTAACACCATTTAATTACCGCCAGTTGTCTGGGCCTTCGGGACAAATCCTCAAGACAAAACGAAAAGTTAATAGTATTCAGTACAATTCGCCGTGGGCTGAGAGAGCGTCTTTAAATACATCGGCTGGAATTGATTAGGACCAGATTCGAGGGCCAAAAAATGTTTTCAGAGAAAGAAAAAACATGAAACTCTACAGGCGTTTCTCAAAGTCCTGGGCCAGTCAAGGAAGAATTATGTGCCGAATCCTTCATGAGTTTTTAAATGCAGCTCTACTGCCGTTATTTAGCTGGTGAGGGTGGTATCCCAATGTTAAAGTGCACTTTTACTGAAAAGTTTTTTTTGTTTTTTTTTTTTCTTCCTTTAATTTTGAGCCTCTGTTAGCTTAACGCCTATACAGACTCTGGCCTTTAAACTCCAAGTTAAGTACTCTGAGAAAACGTCTCTCAGACCAACTGTACATCCAGATATTCCCAGAGTGAAGCGGATCTACCGAGTGCAGTCTATGTTTTTCCTCACATCGGTGCTACAGCTTACTTTGTCTTAATTAAAATAAATGAAATATTTGTTGTGCCTAATTAATTGAAATCGCAGCCAACAGACCCTTACTGGTTGCCTCTCAAACTGAGGAAGAGTTTCTGGATTGGAGAGGTATTAATTAAGCTGTGTATATATAAATCACACCCACTAAGAAACAAGCATATTTTTCTCTTATTTCTATCTAATTGTGCAGTTTGTATATGTGAAGTCAACGGACGGTTTTCCATTATCCAGGCCTAGAGCCAACAATGTAATCTATCCCAATATATATTCCAAGATGCAAGAATGTGCAGTTGTATGACGCATGTTTATCTGCATGGTTACTGTAAGCGTCTAGTCTCTTGTAGTTTGGACGACGTCCTTATTCCCACTGAGAGGCCGCAATGAAGTCCTCTTAGGATGCTCTCTGGATCTGTGAGTTTGTGAAGACCACTCTAACACAGGTCGCCCGTCTCCTCGAACCCAATGGAAGAAAGGATAAAGTCCTCCATGCAAAACGGAGAGAAGAAGCATTTCCGAACCTATGACCGTTAGGTTCCTCACAAGACACTGGCCTTCATTTGAAATTATTAAGGGTGCAAGCATTCGCCAGGGGAACAGAGGCAGATGGAGAGATTAAAAAAAAACTCTCCTTCTTTTTCTGTCTTTCAGAATAACAAAGATAATCAGAGTTCTTGGTACTGTGGGAACGCATCTTGGTTGCTAGGAAGTTGTAGTTATAAATACCAGGCTCGTTGTGTGTGTGTGTGTGTGTGTGTGTGTGTGTGTGTGTGTGTGTGTGTGTGTGTTAATGTGCAAGGCACCAGAGAAATCCTCATTTGCAGGCTGGGGCCTCTTGTCTTTCTGTAACTGTGTGTAGATCTGCCAGTTGTGGAAGCTGACTGTTTGTCAGCTTGTCTTTGAATAAAACCAAGGCAAACAGTTCTTAAGACCCTCACAGACACACAATTTGGTGAGGAAACAGTGGACAACCGTGCAATGACTTGATAGTAACACACCATTCTGTAGAATGCATTAGTCTGATAGTTGGAGTGACATACTGAATAAAAAAAAATAAAATCCTTAGAGAACTTTTTCAGATTTTCTTCAGCAGGAGAGAACATACCATGTTGTACACAAGGAAGGACTGCTGTCTGCCCCTGTATGTAAGGTGGTTTTCTTAGTTCAGCTTTGAAAACAAAGGGGAATACTGAAAAGTTCCTCTCTGTGGCTAATTTAGTGCAAATATCGTACTGCGAGATCTACTAATTTCCTTCACTTTTAATAGAAAATGGTAGGTTACAACCGAAATGGGGTGAGGTCATGGGGGTCATGATGTGCAGCAAAAAAAAAAAAAGATCTTTTTTTTTTTTTTTTCCAAAAGGTCTCAAAACATTTTGGGCAAAACAGAATGTAAATACGCATACTATTTGGTATGTTGTTAGAACATCACACATGATATCCCGCAGGGAAATGTGCACGAGTCAGATGCTGAAGATGTGCTAATACTTAATTAATCATTGAAAGTGTTTTAAATTGGACGCAACTTCCCCGGTTATATCTAATTTATATTACGTTTATAGAACAGCAGCACCGAAAAGGCAGTGAGTTCTGGAGACAGCCTGCCCCTCCACGACTGTGCTGAAAATAATGTAACATGGATTCACGTTATAATCCTCTTTCATGTTTTTCATTTCTGCGGTTGAGTATGCCTAATCATGCAGCATGTCAGACAAGTGACACGCTCGTCCTCTAGCCCAGCCCAGCCCAGCCCAGCCCCCCATGTGCTCCTTGGGAGCCCGACACAGCCTACTATCCAACCACGATGCTTGAGCCACTGCCATTCACATTATCTGCCAGCCCCTCATTGCCTTGCTTCTCTGCCAGCTGGCTGGTGCCCCTACACCCCGGCTACTCGCAGCCTCCAACCTCTGCACCGCCCCACCGGTCACATGGCCCATTCCATTGACATCACCTAACTTCGTGCATCTCACCCTTGATAACTTCCTCTGCTTCGTTTTTGGGTCACTGTGTCCTGACTTTAAACACAGCCTCATCTTGCCCCCACAGTATAAGCTAATAAATTATTGTCCATAAAAAATTGAATTCAGCCAGAGTTTAAAGAAATACGACTGGGATAATACAATTACCGGAAGTTAAACCTAGAGGAAAACTGTCGTATTTTACGGCTTCCAATATGCCTATAAATGGCAGATGGAAGGGTATGTGTGCTCTTCCTCGATACCGTAAGAGGGTCATGATTTCTATTTCACGGACGGGTGGGCACATTCACGGGGCCTCTGGTGACCGTGGTGGTGACTCTCCAGAGTCACCCGGGCTACCTGCCACAGTAGGGACAAGGAAACTGTCACCCTGCACATCTGAGGGACGGCTTGACTGCCCATTAAGTGATGTAAAACACTTGTATGTTAAAAAAATCGTTTTTTTTTTTTTTTCTTAAGAGATGCAAAGTTGATTAATGAAATGGACGAAATATGTGAGGTACAAGGGATTGTGGGCCATTATGGTACAGATGTAGCAGATACAAAATGGCAGCAGTTAGTCGCAAGTTGCCAGCAATGATTAATGCAAAACTGTCTTCTTTCATTACAATCAGTGGCACTTCCATAGATTTTGTGAATCAGAATCAATAAATCTGTCTAATATCGTTGGTTTAATATCTAAATGACTATAACTGGCAAATGAATCTAATTTATTCCCGAGCCCCTTTCATTATGCACACTGTTAGCCAGTTTGGCTAAATTAGTGCGGTTTTGTGTCGCTTTGTTCAGTCGCAGCCACCAAGTGGCGGGGCTTAATGGCCACCAGTGTTCGGGATCGTGTACGTGCGGGGTGTCTGGCCGGAAAAATTCCCACAGAGCCTTCTCTCACTCCGTGGCTGGAGCCTGCAGACAGATTGGTCACACTCCCAAAGCTAGGCTTTCCAAGCCGGATGTTTCCCCAGCTCCACCAGGAATTATGGGATTTATTCGTTGTTTATGCTAGTTAATTAGCTGAGTTCCCTGACTGGAGGGGTGTATGAGCCACCTGTGCGATACGCAACAAATAAATAGATAAATAAATACATACATCATGGCTGCTTCATGCTAACACATCTCTGCTTCTCCAGCAGACCGGCTGGCCAGACTGAAATTTACTAACCGATAGCAAAATGGCACCTGGATAACTTTGCTGAACATTTTAAAGCCTCAAACAAAAAGCAACATCAGCATAATACAGTAACTGTATAGGCTAAAACGTAAATAAACACAAAAGACACTATACAGACCTATCTAAATAATAACGTAAAACAAATTAGCAAATCATTTTAAATCGCTGGGTTTGCCCAGGTTACACCATGTTTGCTAATGCAAAACATTAAAAAGAGTGTCTCCTCATAAGATGCGGTAGACTACAGTCAACACAGCAATTCTTTTATATTTCTCTCTACATTCAGGTTTGCACCTTTTACCATCTGTCTCTCGTGTTTTCTTTGACCCATAATAGCCCAAGCCATTTAAGTCACATGTCAAGGAATTAATTTCCGCCGGTAAAAGGCCTGAAGAACTACACGTACTGGTCTGTGCAGACACACAGCAATGTGTTTTGTTTACAGCAAGGATTCTTGCTGTCGTAAGTCTATCACGACAGCACGGTCTTTTAACCCAGATCTCAACGCCTCAAGGCCATTAACGGTCTGATGTTTAAGACTGTTCTGAAACCAGTCTTGGGCATTTATATGTGAAAGGGTTTTAATTGGACGAGTCTGATCCGTGTGACACTTCCTGGTCCTTACCCGTCATAATCAGGCTTCGCTTGTGTGCCAAGCTTCGGCTCCATTTGTTTCGGCCGTACAGATGCGTGGCGAATTCAAGTCAAGTCAAGCAGATCGCAGTGCAATTAAGGTCTTTTCTGTTAAGTCATCAGTTGCAACTTTACCTGGAAGTCCCTCCTTTGCTCCTGACACTAAGTTACATAAAGTGAAGTCAGGGGACAGCCATCAGCTATATAGGTAAACAAACTCCTCAGTGTAAGGAAATGAATTGTTTCTTGAGGCATCGTTGTCATTTTTTTTGTAGTATTAGGACATGTTTATGAGAGGACATGAAACTAAAAATAATCACTCATTGGTCAAAATCTAGACATTTATAATATTTAAAAATTACATGTTTTGTACTGCAATTTAAAACGAAAATAAATAAAAAACTTCAGCTGGGAAAATAGTGAGTTTATATATAAAACTCTTGCTCATCCAAATCCCAACAGGCAGCCATAACGTGAAAATGGTTCTCTTCAGTTTAACCTGGGGCCAGCTTGTGAAAAGGCAATATCCAAATGCTCCCCCTCCCTGGGAAAGAGCCTGTAAATACCTCAGCTAAGGGAGATCGATAGCAATTCGATGTGGATTTTAATGTTTATTGTAAGAATAGAGCAAATCTATACACACACCGCAGTGTAGCATCGTCTTGTCGCATTTTGACCACCACATACTGCATGGATATTGTGTTGATCTCTTTAGTTTATGGTAAGAGAACAAAATAAAATGAATCTTACACAATTTGCTTTGACTTTTCTACCTCTTATGCTTCCCAGTAAAAGCGCCATGCTTGTACGAATTGAGCGTCTGCATCTTCTGTTCAAATATCACTTACCTATATGATCTTTCTTTTTCCCTCATATTACATAACTGTTTTTTCATTAACTTATTGAACTGCCTGCCGAAGGTGCACACGTCCAGATACCATCTTCCTCTAGGATTACAAGGTGCCTTTTGATATACATTTCTAAGACAATTTACTTGATGATAAATAATACCATGATTCAGATGAATGGGAAATATGAATATGACCTGCTCGTAATAAACGGCTCAATTGCACAGCTTCAGGGATTTTCAGATTTATTGTTGGTTTTTTTATAAGAGGTAATGAATAGACATGGTTAATTAACAGATTAGGGAGTACGTCCCAAAGAAAGGCTCAGCATATTAGCGTGAACTAATCTATGCTGGCATCTAGACTGTAAGGTATGGACCTAACTAGAGATCGTGTAGCTCCAATGGCTTCACTCTGAGATTCACCGAATCTCCGTTCATTAGTATCCAAAATAAGCGAACTCTCCACTGACTTCCTTTTCTATTGACAAGAACGCTACAAATGGCTTTCCAATCTGTTGTCTGGCTTTGGCACGGCTGGCACAGCTTACAGCTGGAGTACGCTAAAATCAGAGGAAACAGGCTGGGTAAAAATGACTTATCCAAAGAATCTCCCATAGGAGTACCCCAGACTTCCATGTGTGACCCCATTGTCCTTGTACATGTGGCTGCCTTTGGCCCTTCTTAGCAGAGCTGCATTTTGTCCCTCATGCCTCCAGTCCCCATTCTCATGGTTTTGCTTCATATTTGGCTGAGGTTTTCATCCAAAATGTGCCCGTCTGTAACCCTTAAAGACCTGTCCACCTGACTCCCTGAAGGGTTCTGTGCGACACCCATCCCGGATAATGACGAGTGGGGCCACTATCACCTACGGCCTCACCATATCGAGGGGCACTGCAGCCGAGCCCGTTCCAAGCTGCATCAGAAATTTTGAGCTGTCCCACAAAAGCCCTGACCCAATCAGTTATCATTTCCCGACAGGCCGGTCAGCCTTTCCTATCCTTAGTGTGCTGAAAAATGGAGCTATCTAGCTAGTCATGAAAGTCCAAAAGAGACCACATGTTACAACTGCAGCTCTGCCGCAATTATAGCAAAGGCCGTCTGACAGGCTGACCTAACCTCATCTGCTTCGCGTACCAGCTCTTCGCCGGCTGACTCTGCCGTGACTCTGAAGTGTGATAGTCCAACTGTGCCCTAATTTCTGAACAAACTGCCTCCATGTGGTTCTAAGTATTGATGAAAATGACTTTAGCTTCCATACGACTGCCATGTACCCCGCTCTTCTCAACGTCCAGTTAAAATCCGACGTCGCCTGTGATATATGAAAGGCTTTATGAACTCTCTGATTGCAAAAGCATAAATATATAATTATTTTTTGCAGCTCTAGCCTCCAGAAATGTGTAACAAAGCAATTTGTAACTGACACAGAAAGTGTGTGTTTATGGCTAACCGCATCAAACATATGTTTACCCTTGTTTCTGCGCTAATTGTTTCTTCGTCATTACAGCCAAGCACGTCGCTCTCGATGTGAAAGGCTACTAATACCATGAACGCAAATGCAAATGAGGTGACGACCAGGCACGGAATGTTTACAGCCTACCGCGTTAAATTCTCCCATCTGTTTTTGTCTGTAAAATCACTGACGGCTACACGGGCCAGTATCCCCAGCCAAATGTTTTTTTTTGTTTTTAACTGAGTAGGTGAACAAGAAAAAGAACTCAAAATGAAGAACCTTTGGGGTGGAGATGGAGAATATAAATTACACACAAATTTGGTGACCGAAGAACCTCTATTAAGTCTGCAATGGTGGAAAACGCTGGTGAATAATGAATAGAAATGAGTTTGGACGCAAGAGTGGTTTTCAAGCAAGTATCAAGTTGCTGTGGAAACCTTATTGACCACAGAGTCCGAGCTTGATGTCTGAAGATGTAACTGCGAACCGCTCAATATGACCACATCTCATCAGGGGGAAAAAAAAAAAAAAAACGATATCGTACCCTCACATGTTCCGTTCAATTTTTTTTTAACAGGTTCATGCGGAGGGAGATATTGTTTACCAGAACAACCCCACGACATTCTGCTGTTGCTGTTCGACAGGCGATCGATGTTCCCAGCAGTAGGAATAAATTGCGGGGCCATACTGAAAAGGTTATGATTGCTGTGTGGGCTTCCCCTACTTGCTCAATCAAGAACCAGGTTTATACCAGGGTCCCTGCATCTCTCATAACTTCCACTTTTTTGCCTGGTGGTTTCTCCCCTCTTGCACAAATCATCATGGGACATGTAAGAAAATATACATTAGATTTGCTCTGGTTGGGACTGGGAAGAAATCCAAATGGTCCAGCCAGATCCAAAGACCAAACAGAGACTTTACTAGGGATTTAGGGTTCAGTAACCTTGGGGAGAGGACTGGACACAAAATACAAAGTGGGCGTTAGCAAACACTGGCGACAGACAGGAAAAACAAGATGGATGTCACCTCTACAAATTGGGGCACAGGATCTTGCAGGCTGGTCTGTCTAGCCTGAGAGTCAAAGAGACTGTTTTATTAGAAATAGCCTGCAGGTGGCTGGCTCTGCCCTGCCCCAGGACATCAACAGCTTAACTCTCAACTTAGATTTATTTGCCCTCAGTGGCCAGTTTGTTAGGTACACCTGCTTGCTAATGCAAACAGCTGCTCCTGCAGAAAATGAATCATGTTGCTCCGACTGAGTACATACAGGATGGCGACAGGTCGATTAAACATTAGAACGTCTGATGTACATAGGTGATTTTAAACGTGCGCTAGTTGTTACGGCCATATATGGCAGTTCTGCGGTGTGCAGAATGGCTTCTCGGAATGCAAAACTCGTCTCCCCCTTGAAGGGTTTCTACAGGCAAAATTGGTATCTACCTAGTACTGTCTAGGTCTAGCTAGGAATGAAAATTCATGGAAATCATCTAATTGAACCAAATTAGACTGTCTTCCATATTCACTAATATATATGATACTGTATATACGCATACAGTCGATGTCTAACCACTCTTTACAATTGTGATGGCAACCCTTAAAAAGCTGATGTAGCAGCAATTTAAATATAATGGCATGAATGGCCTTTCTATTTTTGAAGCTTGGTCATCTCATGCACCAAACATAAGAAGCTCCAGCTCATTTTCCATCCTGAGGCACCACAATAAATTATTTGGACAGCACGTAATGGTGTCAGTCACTCCACCATGGAGTGCTTCCGTACTAACATGCAGCGTGAAACAGTCAGTATTCCATGCTTACGTGAGTTTTGACGGAGTAAATGCCTAACGATGTAAACGGCAAAGCTAAACGACAACAAAGAGAAACACCAATATAAAAATGTCTAAAATAAAAAAAAAAGTCCATATGTATGGCAAAATCATTTAAAACTATTCAGATATATTTAAACATTCTGTTCCTCTGGTATCCATCCTGTCCAGGGTGTCCCCCAGCTGGTGCCCTGGTTATTCCTGGCATTGGTTTCAGGCTACCCAGGACCCTGTATTGGATAATCAGTTAAGGAAGATGCTTGAACTGATATTGGTCCCAATTTCATATGAATACCATATGGATATCAAAAATTCTGTAAAATATAGAACAATAATTTGTATTAAAGGAATAAATCTCATGCTGTGGTTGTGTTCACATACAGTTGTACTCCGATATTAAAGACATGATTCAGAACCTTCAAAATCTAAATATCTTCTTCTTAAGATCCAGCAAGTACGAAAAGATAAGTTTGGTTGGCATGGAGGCTGCAGTCTCATTGAACATTCAGGACTCTCACGTTTCATGTTGATGTTCCACACCGTTTGTGGAGCCTGATGCAGGCGGAAGCCGCGGTTCCGCCAGCGAAGTGGGAGGCGGGTCTGGCACACGCCTGTACTATAAAGGGCCCCGATTCCTTTATTAACCCGCTGCATTTCCACAAACGCGATATGGGTGAAACATACTGTCACATATCGCCACAGGCTTGGTAGCGAAGAGGCATACAGTCCAAAATAAAATCCATTGTGCATTAATGGACCTCATTTTGAACAGCTAGACAAACATACACCATAGAAGCCCCAAGCACTGCACGATACGAATGTTGGTTCATATGTTATATGTTATATGTTATCTGTTGAGATAGAAATTGTTGGTAACGTGATCATTTTTCGTTGAGGTGCCGTCTCGACTTTTCCGTGTATATCTTTTTACTTTTGTTTCTGGTGAAGCGTTAAGCAGCTCTTATACTGCAGGCCCGGTGTCAGTTGTGTGTCAGTTGGTCTTCCACAGGTTGTCAGGTGCATCTGTCATGCACGTGTGCGCCCTTAATCTCGGAAGCAAGTTGGACTGGATCATAACTTACACGTGTAACATTCACACATGTATATGCACTCATCCATGGCTATTATTATGCATGAAATTGTCGTGAAACAGTTTCTCCTGTGGCAGCCACCCCGATGTTTTATGGGAAATATGATTAGCTCCCTCTTTGTGCGGTTTAAAATTAGCCATCAACGGTATCAATCAATGGCTGACGGAGAGGCATACAATGTGTGTGTGTGTGTGTGTGTGTTTGTACGCCCACGGTGCACTGCTTGCACCGCCTTGCGCGATCCCAGGCTGGCTCCTCGCACCGAGCGAGCCTTGTAAGTACTTGGAAAGCCCCAGACGCCACATGTCATGTCGACTCACAATGCTGTTGTTCAGTGGGGCGAGCGGGAGCCTCCATGGCACAGCTGTCACCATGCCATCTCACAAGACAGACACTGCTTCACAAAAAGAAGAAGAAGAAAAAGAAAAAACCTTATCTAGCTGTTAGGTTTTCATAGTCCGGTTTCTAAACTGCCCAGGGCAGAAAGAGAGGGTGGCTTTGATTACTGGGACACACTGATTCCCTCCTGTGTTTTCCTCTCTCCGTTTTTGCCCGGCGCTAAAGCCGGTACTGTAGGTGACTCACCTGCGCAGATTTGCCTGCCTGAATAACGAGGTGCTATGGACTTTGTCACGATATCGTCGCTCTGGTGTTTTTTTTTTGTCAGCGAGCACTTTACTGACCTGCAGAAACTGAAATATCCCGTATTGCGATGTAATTCCATGATAAGGACAAAGCTGGCTGACGTCTTCTCGTTTAGCAGGCGAATTAGAGAGAAATGGATTGATAATGATTTTATTTACATTTTGTTAAGATGAATTTTTCCCATAAATGCACACGCAACACCCACCGGGGCTCCCCAACACAAAAACCATTCAGAATGAGTGGAAAGGGCAACACTGGACCCTCCTCCTTATTGATGGGCAGCTCATCTGGGGCAACCCTGGGGGGGGTTCACAAACATCAGCACCGGGAGTTGGTCTCTCCCTGTCTTGTGTTGGGCATGTTTAATAATCCGACTCTCCCACAAAACTATCAAGCTGGGCCAGAGTTATAATTTGTTGACTTTATTCATTTATTTGGTTTGTTTGTAAATAAAAAAGGCCATATTTAACGGCTGCACAAATGCTCATGTATTTTAATAGGGCTCCCATGCAGGCAAATCCTCGTATGTCATTTGTTTTTCAAGGAAATTCAGGAGGACATGTCTCGCTGAACCTGGGGTGATACATTGATTAATATCATTTGCATAGTGTTTTGCAGGTTGCAGAAAGCTGATTTGCTAGTCTAACTTAGAAAGTATTTGAATTGTTTGTAAAGAACTTCATCCATGTGTAAAGTGTGCATGGGTGAAAAGACACACTACTCCCACAAAAAAAAAAAAAAATCCTGCTCTTGTAACAAAAGTGTAACCCATTTAGCTCAGGCTCCTGTAATATTCCCTATAATTCACATCAAAAAATGTCGTGGGGTTTTCTCATTTCTGTAATAAACCAATTCTTTAGCGATATACTGATGTTTTTTATGTCGGTAGTACTTTGTATTAATGTTGCAATTAAAATTGACTTTGGGCAAAAAGGTACCATGTTAGATGAAAGAGGAGTAGGACCCAATTGCAGCAGGGCAAACAGAGGTTTATTATCAAGTCCGTGCAGCGAACAGTCACACAAACTAGAGGCAAAAGCACAAATCCAAAGTCCAGGTTGCGTAGTCCGAGGCCAGCCTGGTGAGTCATAGAGGTCCTAGAGGTCAGTCCTAGGATATGGGCAAGAAAGGAACAATGTAGGTGAGTGGGAGTGGGGAATAGGAGCAGAGGAACGCGACGAGGATGGATGGACGGGGAAACACGAGTTCTCAGTATGTTCGCCACTGCTACAATACTTCTCACTGACAGAGTGGTGTGCTGAGAGTTTTAAGCATTTCTGTAAATGAGCTGCGGCTGCCAGCCCGCATTTCTCACAGGCGATCGCATCCATGAGGTGTAACATAGTATCATTTAAGAGTATGTTTTCCAAGAGTTTTAGTGGCTTTCCTCACAGGAGGATCAGGGTGGATAGTTCATCTATTAGCAGTAAATAGAAGTATAATGTTTTTAAAACGCAATCTCCAAATAAGATTAACGACTCCAAGATGGCATTACTGTTTTGCTTTATCCTGACTGGAAAAAGGATGTTTAGGTATAGGATGATGGAAGAGGCACTGGGAATCACTGTGGAAAATGGTTGTCCGAGAAGTCATGGCAATGTGCCGATTCAGTGTCGTGGTACGTTATGGATTGTCAGGGGAACGTGTAAATTTGCACTCTGCTGTCAAGCCCCAACCAGAGTGTCATGTATACAGAGGAAATTTACGGCAACACTTCGGGCTGCGTTTGTCAGGCAGAACAAAACATTCCATTTACTCCCTCATTGTGTGGTTGTTGTTGTTATTATTATTATGTGTAGTCTGTATGAAAATTGTTAGACCTCAGAAGGTTCCCCAGTTGATCGTCTTGGTTGATTTTCAGGTGTTTGTGGTTCACAATCCCGTTTCCCAGCTTGACAACCTAAATTCGCATCAATAACCTTCTGCTGGATAATCGGGTAAGATTTTGTTCACCTGACTCCGAGCTGAAGATTTTACTATCGAAACCCCTATCTGAAATTTTTCCCACACTTTGAAGACCAGGACGACTGGGCTCAGAATATAAGGTTCTATTTAGACATGTGCTCACGTGAGTAGCATTCACAGAAGCAGAAGACTTTCCTTTAGAAACTATGAAGTAGAAACAGGACAACAACAAAAACGAAAGAATATGGAGAATCCTTACGTATTTCAGTGTGATGACTTCTCATCACATGTGGTCTGTGTTTGAAAGATCCAGGAAGTACAAACAGAGTAACATTATAGTAAAGTAACTGGCGAATCTTTCAACGGTTCAATAAAACCAAAAGTATCATTAAAATTATTATTTCACATGCTGACATTGAAAATATTCCAATGTGTATTGCGTTCACACGTATATCTTGTGCTGTTGTTTCTTCTGGGTGAAATATACAGCCCTATTTGGCTGCAGGTGAAATTTTCTTGCCAGAAGTGGTTGAGTCATTGACTTGCATTTAAGATCTAAGAGTATATTTTCAGTGTGTCCCATAAACTGACTGCATATCTAAAGAGTTATTCACAAAGTACATTAAAAAAATAAAGCTATTCAAAAACAATAAAGAAAAAAGTCAAACTCCATTATTAGTACAAAAGATTTGCAACTAGATAATAAGCCTCTTCAAGCGAGCAAACACATTAAAGCGAAATTTATTTTAGACCCGCATATATGTATGCAATATATGCCAAGAGTTTTATGAAACTGGCATAAAAAAACAGAAAACATTTATTGTTGATTTTTTTTTTTCTGCGATGCTGCATCTTTATAATGAACAAACATAATAAAACTGCACAATTTAATGTTGCCTTGTAAAGGAAATAAAAAGAATTTTTCCTTAATGCTGCATTTTGATATTCTTCTGCATATAACCTCTGCAATATTAAATATGCTGATATTCCCATGTCTCGATTACAGTATATAAATTATTGGAAAAAGGTACAATGACTGTGTGCATTTTAAATACTGATTCTGACATTATAATAAATAAATTGCACAGACTGAAACTCTATAAGTAATGATAGGGTTAAGGAATTATTCTTCGTTTTAGCTAGTGTAAATGAGGTCTAACAGACTGATCCTGTACATTCTGAGCAAGTACATATTCACTATGTCCTTATGTTTTTTGTAAAAAAGAGGAAAGCCCATTAAGAATAATGTCAATCTACCATCAGCATGTTGTGTTATCTTTACTCCGGTGGCTCTCCCGGGTTCCAGAAACCAAGAGGACCTCCTTCTAAAAGCCATCGTTGAATCGAACTCTCATGTTTACATGGCAAGTCAGATTATTTCTAGCATGTATTATCTGTGGATGAAGTCCCGAGAGAGTCAAGGCTGGCCAGGACACCACGGAAAAGCCCAGCGGCTCAGAGCAACGGCTGTCAAAGACAGCAGCCCCCTTGGCCCGGTCATTAAGAGCCTCGGCGGAATGTTCTGGCGCATTCCGCGATGGTGCCAGAGTTTGGCTGGAAAACATTCTAATCTGGAAGAGGGGATGGGTAGGGGGAGTGGAAGACGGAGAGAAAAATAGAAGATTTGGAAAGGATTTAAGCGGGATAGAGATTAGAAAGCCATATCTGCCTTATCGCAGAGCCTTCACGCTGAGGAGCTGAATGGAGCAGCTGTCAAATTTGAAACATACAAAAGCAGTAATCCTACAGCAAACAGAATGCTGGGCCTTTAAACAGAAAGCAACACGGGGACAGAAAGCATTAAGAAAAAAAATAAAATAAATGGGGAGGAACAGGCAGAAGTGAGAAGGAGAGAAGGTGCTGGATCTGAGAAAGGGAGAATGGGTCACGGTCTGGGTAACTCACATGCATCTGGGGAGATTATGGTAGCGTTAGACTCCCACTGTGGCGTAAATGCTGCATGCTGCATTTTCCCAGGGAAAAAAAATAGGAAACAAAATGCGTTACTCCTATAGGAAGAGTTTCCTTGCAGAGGAGTGGGAGACATATAGAAAGACGATGCCCGATGGGTATACCCATAAAACCTCATTGTTTGAATTGGTTGTAAAGACTGAGCAGTGGAGTGGGCTGGTACTATAAGGCCAGAACCAGTCCATGCTGAGGCTGTGGCTAACCTCATGGGAGAAGCTGGTCAGTTAAGATTTGAAAAGTGAGACACACACACACACACACACACACACACACACACACAAAGGCACATAGTTTCCGTTTCACGACTGATATAGGCCTAAAGAATGATTTTCCTCACTCGGTGTACTTCAGTTACAATTCATTTTAAATGGTAAATGGTACAATACATGAGTAAAGGTTTATTTATCATCCTGAAACATTGTGAGAGGTACGAGGTGCGGCTGATAATTTCAATTTTTTTTTGAATCATAAAGTATCATTCAACAAAGTAATGTAATCTACCGAGATCTACAAGTTTGAGAAGTGAAAAGCGTTCTCAGACCTGTGCTCCACCACCCCCCTCCCCCCATGTCCAGTTTCAAAGCTGAGTGAGATGCTAAGATTCAATACAGCATCGGGGAGTTTGCAAGGGGTAAAATGAACACGTGTCAGATTAAGGTGTACAGTATGTCTCCAAAAGTCAGAGGGAAAAACAGTTCCCAAGAAATGGGTAGTGAAATTTTTACAGCTTGATGACTACTGAAGCTTTATCTGTCTATTGAAACTTGTCTTCACCTTCCTTTCGCTCTCCATCTTGCTGACCGACTCGCATGGTAATCAAAACTGGCATCGCACATCTATGAACAGAGCGGTTGAACTGTTTGGTCCTCAAATGTGTGTGGAATATTAATGGCGTGTTGACTTTCAATAACCCTTTCGAGGCTGAGTGGGTAGGTGCCTACACAACCATGAAATGGTAAAAATTCTCCATGTTAAACTTGTCTCTGTTTTATTGTAAGTGGAGACCTGAAGAGGCCGTATGCTACCAATGTCTCCCAGCGAGGAATCGCTCCACAGCCCTCTGGGATAAGACTGTGCTGCTGTTACTGTTTATAATTTCCGGGTGGGTCGTTTGTTTATGCAAATACAGTGATGTTTTTAATGCACCCCCGACGTTTCTGGTAAGTCACGCTGGGCCAGGTCTGTTCAGTATGCACACTGTGCTAACCCCCCCACCTTCCACCTCCCCGGGGTGTCATCAAGTGAGCTGATGATGTAGCTGAGAGTCTCCCCTTGTATACTTCACAGATGCGGTCAGGCACTGTGCTGTGGGAGCCTCAGCCTCTCTCTGAGCATTGAGGGAACACGCACAAACACTCGGGCGGGAACGCGAAACAGCTACGCGCCTCACGGCTGAGTCGCAACCAGCTCTGTATCTGGTGTCCTGAAGCCCAGCAATCCGAGAGAGAACTATCGGCGCCGTTGTTTGTCTGGTCCTCCTAATAAAGGAGGACAGCATCCTGAAATGTACAAAATCCCCCCTTCCTTTTGATTTCTCATAGTCGGACTCTGTGGAGTCACCTTGACGATTAAGATCAACCCTCAATTACGACTGCTGTTCTGTGGATGCCCCGAGATTCCCCATCTTAGCGGGAGACCTGCAGGGAGTTTGACGTTCTCGTGCAGAAGCTAGCTGTATGAGATTCTTGACATCTCTGAGGCAGATGTTGAGGGCTTGTTCCCCAGTCAGCTTATTGCCTATAACTCCATCAAATTGCAGTTTTCAGACCAGAAATATTAAATAGCTGGAGCTTCAGAGCTCATAACTAAATCATGCTGCGAAGCAACTCATAAAGCCAATCAATCTGTTTTGCAAATCCCGTTTGCGCTGTTGGAAATTAAAGGAGAAGTAAGGAAGTAAAGAAGATTGCAGCCACTACTATAAACTTGCAGAAATCCTTGTTTTATGGAAGCTTATGGTTATCTTATTAGATATGTCTGTGTCATACTTAGTTATTTTGCTGGGAGTCTTTCAAGGTCCAAATCCTGGAAAAGCCTATAATAATCTGTCAGATGAGGAAGATGTCCCCACAGACAAGGGGCCCTAATCCACCCAGATCAATAGCACACTCAAGCTGGGCTCGCTGGTCCTCTTTCCAACAGTTGGCGCCATGACGGCATCTCTATTGTCCTTTGGTGTCTCTCCCCAGCCATGGGTTACATTCCTACATTCTCCATTGGTGCTAAGGAGGTTAATGACTGAGATAATTGAGGCCCACCATGGGTGAAATTCAAACTCATTCCGCGGCAATCTGGAGGAAACAAAGGGGGTTAGAGCAGAAGCTAATGGAGGATAGGACTCATAACAGCACTGTCTGCTAAAACGGGATGCTACTGTCTTCTGTTCTCCTTTGGGGTGTAATCACTCAAGCATTTGTTTCATGAGCATGAAAACATTTCTGGAAATCTGGAAAAAAGGTCAGCTGAGAACTTGTAGGGACTTCCTGGCTGTTCCTTCTGTAGGATGCAGAGGTATGTAGAGGCAATAGACTTATAGTTACCCCTCCAACTGCGGTTGGGTTGTTCTGGGGCTCGAGGGGCTCAGATTGTCTTAGTATAGGAAATGGAACTTCAGAGGCCGCAGCGGCTCATTTATCAGCGGTGAGGAACAGCGGCTACCTGCAGCAGTGGTTGCTGCCTCAGCTGGGGCATTTGTCATCGAAAGATCTGGGCTTCTACTGTCAATGCTATCGAGGGACTCTTGGGGAAATTCCATCCCATTCACGTTGGTGATGGAAATCCCGCGACTGCATTCCCTAATGCCCTGCTGGCTTTAATGGATCCCCACTATTACGGCCACCATGGCGTTCGGTAGGCGGTGGATCATAAAAGGTTATGGCCACAGAAGGCTTTTGCTTAAATGTGTTTGTGGATTGGCCTGACGCCAATATAAAACCTGTAAAGCATTCTTTGGGCCACTCCAGCAGCCGATTTACTTGGAAATTGGGCTGGGGTGTAATAGTTTTCAAAGGGAAATGATTAAATTGTCCTCGACTGGCCGCTTACTAGACCTGCATTGCGGTTCTCCACTCGGTGGCTGACTGAAGCAAAGCCAGACAGGTCGCTCTTTGAGATACGGGTGGGTAACCCAGGTTCTGGGGTTTCACTTTTCTCAAAATGATGACGATGCTTCTCTTTCTGCTTAGTATATTACATGATGTAGGTAACGGAGCTCTGTGAATTACAAGGACTTTGCTATTGTGTGAAGTTGAAAATTTGCCAAACTAAAGACGGCTTGTTTTTGTTGAGTCATTTGTGATCTATGTTCACATGTACACAATCAGAGTGGAGAAACATGACATCATACCTGCACCCATACCTGTATTCCTGTACCAGTATCTGCTCTCTGGTCATTGCAAATATTAGCCCATCACAGCAAATCCATCAGCAAGGGGACACTGTGCCTATGCCCGCTCCATCCATAATCACCTTGGTAATAGTGTGTGTGGGTGGCTTGTTTGTGTGTTTACCAGCTCAGCTCCGAAAAATCCCAACACCCCCGATGCAAGGGATGGATCCGTGGGTCCCTTTAGCTATAAAGTACAATTAGCTATGATTCATATTGTTTTGGGACACAAGCGCTAAAAATAAACAATCCAGAACGAAGGCCACAGAGCCTCGTGCTAAGAGGACCAAGGGAGGGTAATGGAGGGGAAGGGGGCATCTTAAGAGGGGCAAGTAGGCGAGTGAGAGTGTTCATTATGCCATATGCCACCCTTCCTTAGATAATGCCTACATCTATAAAGTGATGTGTCCTGCTCTATTGCCCCCTGTAAACTCAAGCGGAGCTTAACTCCACTTCCAATACAGTTTACATAATTTCGCACTTCCCTTGATTCTTGGTGTAACTGACACTCACCAAAAATATTAAAGCTGCCCCAAACGTTGAAGATAAATGGAGATTAGAACTTCAACTCAAAATGCAACTTCACATCCCTAGAATGTTGTCTCAGGCAGAAGAAACTAAAGATAAGATGTTGATGGCATACATTCTTTATCTAGTTAAAATTTGCTTTTTGCTACTGAGAGCAGCGATGAGTTCCAGAGATACACAGGCATGCTGGTTTCATTCCCCAGGGAGGGTCTTAAAAACACGAGCGGGGTCTGAAATGGAGCTGCATCATTGCCTACGTGCCCTCATCCAGCTGGCAGCTTTGCCACATTGAAGTAGGGATCCAGCCCCTAGGATGAGAAGAGGAATGTGTGAGACTGCCTAGAGAACAGATGTCCACAATCCCACAATTCCACAGCTGGAAGTGGACCAATCAGATGCCCAGGGAGTGTCTGTATGTGCAGGTATGTCCATGAGTCAGAGTAGACAGGTGGACCAAAAGACACGCCAGTTTGACATATACAGAGATTTTGATACATCAACATTCACAGAAAGAACAGTGAATTTTATTTTAATCATAGCTACAGGCAACTGTATTTACATTCAAGTGCAGCTCCTGATAATTTTGAATAATTCTACTATTACAAGTAAATGTCTCATGGGCATAGTACAACTCTTCAAAATAAACATTTTCTGAAGGCAACGGTTTTACATAAGAAACATAATTATGAATTTTTGAAAATAAAGATGAACTCCTAGAGCACAATGTAAATACAATAAGAGAAACTATTGTGTCCGTACTTCTGAAGAGAAGGATGACAGCTTATATTACAGTTATTTGTGAGTAGCAATACATTTCAGAGCAAGCAGCAAAAGAAAATGGAAGAACGGACATTTCTACCAGAAGGAAGTTAATGGTTAGGTCTGTTTGTAAAGTCTTCAGGTGAGCCATGACGGTAGTGTTTCGGAACTGACATCGGCGACGTAAACAGACATCAGATATTGACAGATATTGAACTGGAAGCATGGGTAAGATCAATAAGGATTGAATATAAATTTCAGTGATTTTAAATTCAAATAATATACAACAACAAACATACATATGTATGTATGTATTGCATGTGTGTATAAATATTTATATGTCAACAGCTGGCAATGTATCGTGAAGTATACTGGGCACATATCTATGAATATTTCTTAGTTTTATCAATATTTCATGAACACAGGTTAAGCAAGGTTATCGTGATGTCTTTGCCCCTGTGCAGGGGTGATTAATGCAAAACACACAACACTGTAAGCATGATGTTATGTTTTCGTTTGAATTACAATAGAATTTAATGCTGTACTACAGTTGTATGTCTCCAGGTTTACCACTCCCATCATGCTAGAGAAACACGAGTGGTGTCTGTGTTACCCATTATGATTTTCAGTTATATAGGCACATTCTGTGCGGTTCAATTAATTAGTGGAAAAATCCAGTGAACGGGTAGATTCAAGACAGTGGGTTTTAGGGTTTGGACTGTGGGCAAAGAGCACCCCCTAATTTTTGTCATTTTTAAAATGTATGCTTTGGGTTAAGGGTTATAGTGTCCATCCAAAGATCAACATGATGGAAATGAGGGATGGCACCTGAGTAATTTATATGTCTGGAGGTGAGGAATGTCACTGAAGCTGATATCACTCACTTCACTGTCAGATGACGTGGTCTAGTGCACACTGACTTACCAGGCTGAAGCTGATATCACTCACATCACTGTCAGATGACGTGGTCTAGTGCACACTGACTTACCAGGCTGAAGCTGATATCACTCACATCATTGTCAGATGACGTGGTCTAGTGCACACTGACTTGCCAGGCTGAAGCTGATATCACTCACTTCACTGTCAGATGACGTGGTCTAGTGCACACTGACTTACCAGGCTGAAGCTGATATCACTCAC
>JAACJT020000081.1:83029-100135 GCA_009936485.2 Gymnarchus niloticus
TCACTGTCAGATGACGTGGTCTAGTGCACACTGACTTACCAGGCTGAAGCTGATATCACTCACTTCACTGTCAGATGACGTGGTCTAGTGCACACTGACTTACCAGGCTGAAGCTCTTATCACTCACATCACTGTCAGATGACGTGGTCTAGTGCACACTGACTTACCAGGCTGAAGCTGATATCACTCACTTCACTGTCAGATGAAGCCGTTTAGTGCACAAGAATTTCCTAGAGCCTTAATGCTTGTACTGTACTTTTTCTTTGAAGTTGTTCAGCATTTCACTATATCTCTGGGTGCAGCTATCAAATTAATTCTTCACCTTGAGGCTTAATACATCTCCTTGCTTCACTAGTGGTTTAGCGCATTATTAGCTACAATATGAAATTCATGGCATGGCCGTCTCTACCCGTGATTTAGAAGATTGTGATGAATGGACTTCCAAGGCCCGCTGACCTAAGTGTTTCCCCCAGGAAGAGTCCCAAGCAGTGATGTCTTCTCATGTTTCCCAGAGTTGGTATCTTGACAGACCTCGTTCCACTGGCGACATCAGCCAGCCATGAGGGTAGCTTTGGCCAGACGCTTTATGCATGGTGCACGCCATCTAGCATGAGGCGAAGATGACAAATAGAAGAGACCATCTATGAAATATTCAGTGGAAACGGATCGATCACATAGGGTGACTTAAAGACCTTTGTGATAAAACGTCATCCCTTCAAACTTTGGAGATTTCTCAAAGGTCTATTAAAAAAACATACCTTGGTGTAATGAATAGCCAAATTTCGCTGAACAATGATGCCTGAACTGTTGTTTATCTCATAAGTATACTGCATTCCTGACATTTTTTTTGACCTGTGGTTGACATGCTCAATCATACCACAGATATGTAAATGAAACATAAATCATCCTTATGTGTCAATTAATCGGTCATGTCACTACTAATAGGTGGGATTCATTTTCTTCTAGACATGCGACTTGGCTTTTTGTATATTTTCCTTTAAACTCCCAATTAAAGTTTTAAATATTAAAAAAAAAAAATCTGCCCTTGTAAACAAGGATGGAAAATTGAATTTTGTTGACAAGGCCCCTTCATAAAACAGTGAAATTTGTAATTCGGATGCATTATTATTTAAAAAAAAAAAACAAAAACAAACAAACATGGTTTAAACTGCTGACACAGGACCCAAAGGTCCCAAAATCTCCCCATCGGCACCGTAGGCAAAAACCACCCAATGAGAACATTAGAACGTTTTTTCCAAAACTTTGTCCATCTGGTTCTTCAGGGATGTTTCTGGAAAGGCCTTATTCAAAGATACAAAATTGTTTTGCATGCTCCAAATTAGTCCCACCCCCTTCTATCCTCTCCCCCAAGGACCTTCTGTAGCCACCTTGTTCTGACCAGGTTCTACGTGAACAGGGAAGGGAGAGGGATGCAGACTCACAGATTATTATGGTCTTTACAGGGATTTGTCTGTGTGAAAGGCCTTTAGCTCTGCAGCTATAACATATCACAACCCAGAAACTAAGATGAAATAATCTGGTTTAGGGAAAACAAAAAAAAAAATGCCGAAATAGATAGGTAGAAGTGGTGCTTTGGAAATTCATTAAACGTCATCCTGTCCTAATTTCTGTTGTCTCTCTCTGTTTCATTTTTTATTTATTTTTGTTTTCTGAGCTAGCCTGGGGACATGTCAATTGGAACGAGACTGAACTCCCACAATAAAAGCACACAAAATCGAGGGGGGACGTATCTAGGAGACGTATATCCGTCTTTGAGGAACGTCGCGTTTCATTTTCTCTTTCGGAGGAAGCAGGAAATTCAAACTGTTTGAAAAATCCAGTGCAGGGTGCCTTTCTGTTTGAGTACACAACACAGGCCTCGATATTGGACTTTGAAAGCACACCGACACTTCAAAACAGATTTTAAAAAGTGATGACGTGCATTTGATTCCTAATCCATTTTAGATTAGCCATTAAAATAATCTGCACTTGTTAACATAGAATATTAAATATAGTAGTCAGATGTATTTATTTTCTGTTTATTGTTTGTTTAATTAATTCTGTTTTTTTATGAAATGATATACACGATGCAGTAATGCATTGAGGTATACCATGCACCTTACATTGTAGGGTCCGTGATAACGTGCCATGAAAGGACGTGTACGTTTCATGTCAGGGTGCTGAAGGCGTTAAACTACTGGCATCTGTATCTTTGTCTGGAAATATGACATTAATACGATGGAGGGCTTTGGGCAAGACGCAGGCTGTCGTTGGATGTCTGCTAGTTATGTCCTGTCTATGAAACGTATAACGGCTCTATGGGGACGGTTGCGCGGTGGTGCGGTGTGTCATTGCTTTTGCAGAGAATTCTGCTTGGAAGCAGGAGATTAAGCCACCTCAGATGTAGCCCATCTATCCAGCAGCGTATGACAAACATGAAAGCATTGTATCTTTGCCTTATGTTTATGATAAATAATGATAAATAAATGCTTATATTTATTTGCACATTTAGCATGTACGTATATATTCACGGATGATTCTGGAAAGGCCTCGTTCAAAGATAGAGAATTGTTTTGCATGTGCCAAATTAGTCCCACCCTCTTCTGTTCTTTGCCCCGCACGGATATCCTGTGCAGCTTGAATATACGCCCATCAATTTATCTTTAATACCTTGACCTGAGGTACAACTTAAAGTTTCGCCTGATCTCAGGATGACAGATGGTATTTACCACAACAAATGAATCAAATTCATTTCAATCTCTTAAAACTGATTTGTGTGGACTCTAAGCAGCAAAACCGGCAATGTTGTTAGAAGCCCCGAGAAATTCTAACTAAACACTGCCAAGGTGTCAAACCGCTAAAAAATGGTTTGCAGTTTATATCTTTGAATCTGCACTTTCACTGGGACATGATTTACGTGCCCTATATGGTATCTTACATACGTATATCCCAAATAACCATTTAATCTGCTGATGCATTCCATGTAGTATTTCATTAAAATGTAATAACATACTTGTGTCAGGTGTAATTTTGCTAAGATGATATTAGCAATGATAGCATTTATATAACATTCTTATTTTCCACATTATCGTTTCGTTGCTTTAAAATGACTGCTTTTGTGCTGTAGGTGGCAGCACATCTTGTATGGCACTTTAGTTGATCTCAGAATTCCATCAGTTTAAAATAAACAAGTTGTACACAAAGACATTTGCAGTATGCTAATGTGTGTCCCCGGGTAGGTCAAGTAGTTATTCTGCTGATGATGTCACGGGTGGAAGAGGGGGAAGGAAGCGGCAAGAGAGTCAGAAAAATAACCTGCTGGCTTTTTAATGATTTAAATATACACACAACAAGCGCTTTGTTAGGTAAACTGGCTCCTTATTGCCAGCAGGCTTCTCCCACAAACGGAGAGTCACATGACTGCACCTCAACACCTACGGCAGCTGGGCAGGGTCAAGAGGTTCTGTGACTGTTCAACAAAGCTTTAAAACAGGCGATTTGCGTGCATCAAACGGTTTTGAATATGCGTGACTGCTGTTACCAGATGTTGTGGGTCCAGCTTCTCAGAATCAGCCACTCTAATGGGATTTTCACACACTATATTTGACATTTTTCATTCTCATCATGTAGCACATGCTTTTGTCCAAAGCGACGTCCAGTAAATCAAATACATCACAAGCATACAGCAGTTAAGCAGCTACCAAAGGTATTAGAACATCTAGGCTGAACTTCCAATGGAGGTTAGCGGTAGAGCAAGTGAAGAGCATAGCACCTACTAAGGATGGTGGGATAAACAAAGAGAGATTCAGCCAGCAGCAGCACTGCATCCAAAAACACTTTAATTAATAATAGCGGTCAGAGGGTAACGGGCAGACTCATTAAAGCTAACTGGAAGGTCTTAAGTTCAAAAATGTCATGAACCAAACTCCACGCCTTAAAGAATTTGGGCTGTTCAGTAGTCAAGAAAGCATCTCACCCACTTCCTGGCAGGTGTGTCTAATAGAGTGACATCTGAGCATTTGTGTGCCTGACAAAAGGAGCTGATATTTAAATGCAAATGCTTTTTATCTAAAAAATAGAGTAAGACTTGCCTGATTTTGAGAATGAATGAAAAAAGTTCACCGTAGTGCCTGTCTTCAGCCCAGTATTTCCTGGGATAGGGTAATGGTTCCCCCTACTCAGTATTGGATTGGCAGTATGGATGGCTGGATGGAGGGATAAGTGGATTGATGGACTATGCTAATTAATTAAAAAAAAACCTTATGTTAAGAGAAAACATGTACGGTACCTGTATGTGAAATGCAAATTAAATGTAAAACGTTTACCTGTATTAGTTAAACCTTCCAGCTGTGTTGGAGATTTCTGTGATTTGCATGCACTACAAGAGGAAACGCTAGACAATAATGAACAACGTAAACATAATCATTATAAGATTACTGCTTAATATTATGGTGTGTAATGGCAAGCCTTTCTTCATTATCGCAACACACAAGCTTATAGTCACAGCACTTCATCATTCGTGAACGATTCCTCTTCTCTTGCAAAAATACATTAAAAACATGAAATATTTGGGCAGCAAATTACCCCAGGAGGCTTTGTATAATACCACCCCAGAGCAAAGCATTTAATCTAAGCAGGCCCAGTAAAGAAGACAGCTGTTAAAATAGGTAAACACGTGAGCCAATCCGAATAAAATTACAAGGAACGAGATGACAATAACAGCGATAAGACAGAAGGAAGAATCCCGAACGTCTGTAAAAGTAGCTGACGTTGTTTATTTGTTGCTTTCCATTTTTTTTTTCACTTCCTAATATCTTTTTTGACAGCCTTCAAAGAAAAATAAGCACGCTTGTTCCCCCTTCTTCAGTGATTCTAATTTGGTGCTTCTGAGAATACGTTATTCACTAAGGGAACATATTTGCTTAGAGCACTTAAAGACTCTTGAGTCTAATTAGAAACAGCGAGGCAATAAGCAGTGGGGTGGAAAGGGGCACGTCACAGAAAAGCTCCGTGTGTCGTACCACGTGGATCTTCCGGGTGACACTGCCGGGGGAACGGAGACCCAACCGAAAAATGAAAACAGGCCCCTCAAAAACGTGCATTCCTCCACAGCCAATAGGCTTAGGCGAAGGTTCTCCTAAGGTAAATTGCATTTGAGGGTTTTTCAAAACAGCCCGGGGTAAATATATCTGTTTGGCATGGGCCAGAGCCGAATAACACAGCTTTGTATATTTTTTTTTTTTTTTTGCTGTCAGTGAAGTGAAATGACTCGTTCAGCATTTTATCCATGGTTTAATTAGCACAATGGGGTTAGCGTGTGAACTTTTGAATAACTGTTAAGCTCCTTAATAAACTCCTACTGAAGTATTATGTAAATGTATGGTGCAAGTAAGATTTGTTTGAATTAAATTTTTCTTCATTTGCAACTGAGTTCTATGCAAGTCCTTGGAAATGTGGAGTACACATGAGCCAATCCCACAGGGAAATCAGACCTGTGACACTGGGCCCATTAACTCTGTGTGCAGTCTTGTTTTTAAGGGCGTGGATTCATTGATCTAGGAGGTACTTTGGTTCACGTCCCAGTAGGAGCTCAGCCATACGACTTTCAAGTAAAAAAATGTGTAACCTGAAATGGTCTGGCGAAACACCCAGCTGGGTAAACAAATAAAAATTGCTTTCGATTAAAGAATCGGCTTGGCGAGTAAATGTAACTCGGGCAAGACTGTGAGCGTAACTGTGACAGACAGGTCCAGGTGTCTCTGGGGAAATGTGTGCGTGGGAATCATATAAAGTCTGTAAGTCAGAGGTTAAAATAAGCACACACTTGACATTGAACTCGGCTGCTGGTGATTCATGGTCATAAATGAAGGAGTGACCTCCAGGGAAGGGCAGTGTGTTTTCTTTTTCTTTTTTTTTTTGGAGGGAACTGGCTTCAGTCCTTTAAAGCTGCATTAGTTACAACCAAATACCCACAGGATTGGTTTCCATGATAAAGCATCGGCTGGCATTGGAGATCAACTCCAGATATGAGTTTGACCTGAAGAGAAAGTCAAGGTGAACGGCTCGCGGTGAGGAAATTGTCACGTGTGAGGTGGCTATGGGGGTTGGAGGCGGTCCGGGACCAGCCTTGTCACAGGACACATATTCTCAAGGAAGAGATTTCAGTATGGAAGCCCATCAGGATTTCCACTCCACGGAGAGTTTCTGTCCTACAGGATGGTGTCAGCATTAGAACAAAGAGATCTTTGCATCTGCATCTGCATCTCATAAAAAAGTTGAGAATGGAATGCATTTCATTTAAATTACCCCTAAGAACTTCACACCCCCCCATCCAGAACACTGGCCCCCACATGGGTGCTTACACATCAGCAGATACACACAGACTAAAATATCCAGGCCCCGCAACAAGGCAAGCTTTGTATTCCATTTTTTTGTTTGGAGTCAATTTTTTCTTTTTTTTTTTAAGTCCCGTTGTCTGTTTATGTTTGTGGTGTTTAATATAACCCGTGCAAGCCCCACCCCTTTGTTGCCCTTGAGTGTTGACCATGTGATGACCTCGCCCACTCAGCCACTTGCTCAAAGTGCTCCCCAACTAATGTTCATTTCTCGTCTGACTGTATCAAGTGGTGCCCCCTAGGGAAACGCTACTGAATTGCATCAAAAAAAGCCCTGATGTTAGTTCCCTGTTTGTCAGGTACTGTGTGTGTGTGTGTGTGTGTGTGTGTGTGTGTGTGTGTGTGCTATTAATTAAATACAGGCATGCACTCATGTTTCATTGTTGTGAATTACTAGTGCATTCATTTGTTTCCAGTTATGCCTGGATGTTCTGTATTGTGATTTTAACGAAAAAATAGAGATGAGTTAATGCAATTCATTTAGCTGTGTGTTGCTGTACACCATTTTGCAGGAGGCTGTATTACAATGCTTGAAATTTTAAAAAATGGCTGAGGGGGAAAACAAGCTAAAATTAAACAAAAAAATCTCAGTCAGATTAAACACATATCTCGAGTTTGTAACACAAAATATAGGCCATCATCTCATACATTAATTAACTCCCTCTTGGTGGCAAACTTAAATGATATCCACTAAAACATTGTGCATTTCCGATTACAAAGTGAGCTTGATAACTTGATAAAAATGAGTCATTGAGAACATGTTTAACTTGAATTTGCCTCACTCATTCACACCAATAAGGGATTCGTTCTCAGAAATTGAAAGGATTGAATTAAGCTAATTCAGAAAACTAAAAGGGGGGGGGACAAAGACAGGGTACCGTACTCAATTTTCTAAACCACTGTAGTATAACTAATGTTCCCCACCCGTGCCTTTAATTCTAATCAACATATTTCCCAGAGACTGAGGTGTGACTGTAGTATGTGGTCAGTTAATTTTTTTATTGTACTGCTGTCATATTGGTACTGATCATAATCCGTCAAATTCTCCACTTTCAACCGCAAAAATAAATAGATTATATTAAATAATAAAGCAAATGTGTGATCATGCTGTCACTTGCAATTTTGCTTTTAGAGTCGAACTTTTTGTTGCCGGATGTTTATAATTTATTACGGGGAGTTGCTTACAGTGTATTATTGGATGCTGCATTTTGATTTATCTGATTTGACTCCGCAATGAATAACGGGACAGATGGATGGATGGATGGATGGATGGATGGATGGATGAATGGATGGATGGATGATAACTTATGGACAATGAATGCAATATGAAATTTGATCAGTGTCAGTGTCACAGGACAATATTTTATTTAAATGCTTCATAAATAACGTCTGGTTCACCACACAATCATTTTGAAGGTATGATCTCTTGTACTGGCCTTGGCACGTAAAAATATTTTTTTTCATGGATATTTCATTTTTTCCATTCCAGTGCTAAGGGGAATTCAAGTCATGTGAAATAATGCCGCATAATTGCGGTGTGAACAAACAAACTGTAAACACTGGAAGATAAACGACCACTGTCCGAAAACAGCTGCACAGCTGCTGTGTCTTGCAAATGAATCTCCTTATTTGGTGCTGGATGCTCATGAACTCAAATGAAAAAAAAAAAAAAAATCCAGTTCAAGTAGAACATAGCAGGTATAGAACTTTGCTAAATTACTCTCCAGCAAGCTAAACTGTCATGGGTTTGCTTTGCGTATGCAGTAAAGAAAAGGGCAGACTGTACGCTAAACAAACACCGTTTCTCAGATTTATGCTTTCTGAAGTTGGCTAGGCATTTAAATAGACACTTGACTACAGTTAATTTTGTGCCAATTATTAGTGATGGGACAAATGAGGCTTCAAAACCCATGGTGGGTGGGAGAATCCTGAACTAACCAATCAATGCTGGAAATTAAACGAGGCTTCAAAACCCATGGTGGGTGGGAGTATCCTGACCAACTAACCAATCAACGCTGGCACTAAATGAGGCTTCAAAACCCTGAAAACTATAAAAAAAAGCATTGCAAACTGAATTTGATTATTTTTAAATCACGAGATACTGATTAATCAGAAATCACTGTCTTAATCATACAAACAATATTTATTACATGATTCCAGTTTTTCCAGAGGGAACTCCATTTCAAAACATTTTCAAAAAGGCAAAAAGAGAAGATTTCATAAAGGGAAAATTACAAAAAAAGCATTTCATAAGTGACCTTTATTTGGCATTATGGATCAGAGCGAGGTGATCACTCCGTCTCTGTGAGCTCTCAGTCTGCCAACTCTCGGGTATGAGGTGGAATTCAAATATCGTGTTCATTCAGCGAAGTATGTTCCATTTTTAAGTGAGTCTCATTTTCCTCAGTCAACATCGTAACATGCATTAACAACATGGACTTTCAAAGGCAGGCCTTAAAGCACAATGCGTAGTATCGAGTTTGCCCAATGACTCCCTTTCTTCTGGCATTATCACAGCAAAATTTTGGCTGAAGAGTTTTGTGGAAAAAGTCACTTGTGTAAGGGTGGCGAACAGACCCACATACCACAGGCATTAACAGGAGACGTATAATAAGGATTTTATTAAACACTTGATATCTTAGTACATCCCCCCACCCCATCAAAGCAGAAACCAGGTTTGAACACACCTCCGAAACACTTTCTACCTAAGAGAGACAGCTTTGTTTTATACAATTCATACATCCTAATTGATCACAGTGAATGGCGCATAGCCATTTACTGTCAGTTAATTGCTTACAGGGTGTATGGAATATACACGATAAATTTAAGTACAGAGAGAGATCGGGTTTATTACACGTGTATCAAAACAACAATCAAGAACTGAGAGAGAGGCAGTAGGCCGATACATCCGAGAACAAGCAACCAAGACTGAAACATGATCCAAAAAAACAATGTCTGACACATAAGTTAAATGATTCCAAAATCCAGAAATACAGAGAAAAATCGACAAATCCGAATTCAAACAGAGTCGGAAATATGGTTATACACAGAGGAATCAAAATTCAGGGCAGAAGCCTGGTCAGTAGGGTGCGGACACTCAAAACCTCACAACGAGGTGCCTGAGTCACGAGGGTGATTGGAGTCCGCTGTCAGTATTCGGGGGAGGAGTGAGGATGGAGTGGGCGTAGCTGACTAGGTGAGGGCGTGGCACAGGGGCTTGTCCCACCCAGAGACATCCCTACCCTCCTCACGTCCTTTCTTTTTAAAGTTTTATTTTACATACTCCTTCTCCATCACCCATCTTCCGAAGCTCACATGTTCACTTGAAAGTCCCGAATGCTTATCAGCAAAATTTCATATGTTGGACAGAATAATGAAAAGTATTGGAATTATGGAAATATCTATTTTCATTCATTTTCATATTTATGCTATGGATGGTCATTCTAATATTCTTTTAACTGAGATGTGCCATTTAGCAGGTGTCAGGTGACCTTAGTCGTTAGCATTATTGTGGCTTAGTGATTGACATTACGGCTTCGTATGTCCAGGGTTGGGGGTTCAAATCCTACCTCTACGCTGTGTGTGTGCTGTTTGCATGTTCTTCTCGTGCTTTGTGGATTTCTGGTTTGCTCCTAGACTCCAAAAACAGGCTAATTGGTGTGGCTAAATTGCCCATAGTAATTAAGTCGTGTGCCACTGTGCCCTGCGATGGGTTGGCCCCTTATTAAGCGGTTTGGAAAATGAACGAATGAAGCAGGTCAAATCAAGCGTGCTTGAAACATACGGACAGCAAGTGACAGAAAGGGAGCCGTTCAAAATCATTTACAAAAGTCCAAGGACACAGGGCTGCAGCAGAGAAGGCGGCTTGGACTGCATACATAGCCCCAAAATGCGAAACTGCACCTTTCTGTCTTGTTGATTAGCTATTTTGAGTCGACGCCTTCACTACCTGACTTACAATACTCCCGAAAAGTGACTTCAAATCACTCAAAACATTCTAAATGATAGTTTCCATCCCCAGAAACATTTTATGAAATGTTAAATGGTGCCATTCCCTAACATGTCTCTCTGATAGTAACAAACTAGTCATGCATGCTAAACAATTAAATTCTACGTTGATCTAAATTGACTTTCATGTTCAAAAAAGACTCCTTCGCTTTGATGTTGGTTCCTGTGTTATGTCATTACAAACAGAGATAATGGCAGGCTGAAGTGCTAATTGAATGATTCCCTTGCCACTGGTATTGTGACAGTACCAATAATGGCACTGGATGTATGCAAGAAACGTGTTGCTTGTCTTTAAACAAGACGTCTTGAAAACTTAATCAGAAGCAGTGCCCAAATTCCTGGAGGAAGCCAGAAGCGTCATTGCATGACAAGTTGTGGTTTAAGACACACACGAGCGTCCAGGGAAATGGGGTTCACATTCAGGACCACACAGCAAGGGCGGTCTAGAAACAGCAAATCATCGGACTGTGGACGGACACCAGAGTACTAAGGGCAATCCCAAGAGTCACGGGTAGAATAATCAGACTCCTCACGTGTAGAGGGCGGGACTCAAAGTGTCGGGACTCAGAAAACTACAGCAGCAGCTACTTGAGTAAATAAGGAAGCTACAAAACACTTTTGATTTTCAGTTATTACTTAACATTGACTTCAGTATTTATGTTTAGTAATCCCAAATTTAAATCCTAAAAACATTTTGGAAATCTCCGATCTCATAGTAACAATGTAAGGAGACAAAAAAAGCAAAAAAACAATATCTTAAAATTAATGGTGGAATGGGAAAGCAGGCTGAACAATGCAGACATCGGACATTAACTTTAATGGACCAATGGCCACAAATTAATGAGCTTGAAATCAATTCTATTGCTTACTGACAGTCAGCTCATCCACCACAGAGATCTGGGGAACACTGTGCTGTTTTTTTAATAATGTGGCTGTGTTTCCACAACTGCAATTGCAGCAGCACTTTTAAAATGTAAGGTGGTAGGTTTTGCTCAGCGAGGTCTGCCATGCTATCGCACTCCATCACCTCTTGCGTGCGGGCGTCTAACATTTCCAAGCGTGGTTTAAACCCTCCTCCCCTAGGCTGTTATGAGCATCACCGGTTGCTCGACGGGGCCTTAATGTGAAATTTTTTCCGGTGCTTATACCGAGATTGCCAAGGCCGAATTCAGGGGATGATCACGAGTGCTCTTTGAGATGTGTTCAACTTGGGTTCGAATAATCCAAAGTGGTTCCTCACGGTCCATTCACCTGGCTGCCGCTGGTGCATGTCTGGAGAAGAAAAGGCTCGGAAAAATTCAAACATTCCCGCCAAGACTCACTAACTGTACGGATTTGTGCCGTTATCGCGCAGCAAGGCTGCCTTCTCACTTATCAGTTGTCACCTTGGTAATGCACGTTTGCAGGAGCTAAGGCATGGTAAACAGCTACTGTTGTAATACATTATATGTTTCTGAGAGTCTGTTTGCGATGTAAAATGTTAAAAATATATATGTTCTGAAGCTAGACCCATTGTGAAATTATGCAGTTCACAATTATTATTATTAATTTTGAATAGTGAAGCTGTCAGGACAAAGAATGACCTTCCATCCATTTATCTTCCATAACATCTTACCCAGTAGAGGATTGGGAAAAGCCTGAACAATATCTCAATGGGACACCCTGGATGAGATGGCAAGACACACACACACACACACACACGCACATAGCTGGGGGTGGGGTGGCATCCCCTGCTTTGGAGGTATCAGGTCTTGTCCCTTAATCCACCGTGATTACACGTAAATGAATCTAAACATAACAAAAAAAAGAGACCCAAAAGAAAAGGCCAACAAATCTACACCTGCAGCTCGCTGTGTGAAACAAGCAACGGAGTAATGGCTTGATGGCTTTTTGGATGTGTCTGTCAGCAGAACGTGCAATGACTGCTTTGAAACATGAGAGGTGAGAGGCCTGGCTGTTGTTTCTCGGTGACATTTGAGAGCAATTTCCTGCACCCTCCCAAAGTTCAAATGGCAAAGTCGAAAACTGAGAGGTCGCCCCCGAGCTAACGGCCTCAGATACAGGCCCAGAACTTCAAGTAGCCGCTGAAAGTTAAAAGGCGAGCGGTTGAAATGGAGGTTACCTTTCCTGCCATGTCAAGGGTGAAGGAAAGATGTGTGTTTGAGCAAACAGAGAAGAAGTTGGATCCTCTCCGGGGTGATGGGCATGAATTATTCATGCCTATGGAGTCGATTTGAAAGGCAAAAAGCAACATCGGTATCGTCGGCCGCAGTGGGGATGGCGAATCGGGGAGGAGTTTAAACTATAGATGCTATGCGAAACATGTGCGTGGAGTATAGGTAGAGGTGAGAGGACGGCCTTTCGGGGTTTAGCCATGACGGCATCGAGGTCGCCGGCGGTCCCATATCCAGGCGGACCTCAAACGGAGGGCCGCGGGGCACGGAATGTGGGAGGTGCGGGGGCATCGGAGCGCTCCCTCTCGACGGAAACGCGGGAGGCTTTAACGCGGGCCTTCAGGCTCACGGGTCTCCAAAGTGTGGAGAAGGGAGAAGGCGATGAAGCCTCTTAGATCTTCAGAAGCACTGAGCGGTTCCTAGCCCTGACACCCATATGTTGCTTGGGTTGTTGTTGTGTTCTTTTAAATAACAGAATGTGCTGCCTGCCAAAAAACATTTTTTACGTCTTTTCTGTGAAGCATAGATTATATGTCAGGAGATAGCTGCTGGTCCTGCTTCAACTCATTAATCCTCTCTTACTGTCCTGTTTCCTCCTGACCTCAGCAGTAGACGTTAGCCAACATCTTCATTGCTAGCACTTATAAGGTCACTCATCTAATTATAGGCAACAGATTTTGTTTATCTGGATTTTTGAATTTATATTCTAATTAGTCAGTCTAACAAGATGAAGTTTGATTTGTTTGTAGATTTGCATCCAGCTGGTCATTCAGCTGACTTATAGTCATGACCCATTCTTCTTAGGTTCACAAGTGGACTTGGAGCCCAGTGCAAGTGGTGTGTTCATCCAAGTGGGCAGTAGATATCATTCTTCCATATCACTTGTATCTTATACTGGTGTCCCGTCCAGAGTGTACTCCAGCTTATTGCCTTGTGCTACCTGGGATAGGTGACAGACTGCCACAGTGACACTGACAGGGATAAGCATTTGGAAATTGGATGGATTATTTTATTTTCTTTAAGGTACTCAGAACGGCCTTATTTGAAATCAGAGCATTTCAGTTCTGGGGTTGTGGGGGGGCTGTCCCAGTATGGTTCTCTGTGGGTGTTCACACACGTGACGAGGGAGCACATGTGAAGAGATCTTCTCCTTCCTGACCTTGTCACGGGGCCCATACCTCTTCGGTTATTAAAACTTCCCCCTTTAATCACTATTTACTTTTTTTTTAACACGAAAGAGCCTGAATGCAGAAATACTGTTCATTTTTTACATTGCCAAATTAAGACAGCAGTGTTCACTGGGGGCTAGCTGGTTACGTTTTATGTAAAGCCTTGTTTTGCTACAGTACAGCAAGTAGATTGAATGACTGACCTTTATTATAGACTGTTATTGCAAATGGTACCTGGTGCTGCTGCAATTCCTCATCTAATATAAAGCATATATATATATATATATATATATATATGCAAATTGTAATATGAGTTCAGCTGTATAGTATATTTAATGTGAAGGGTAATTATTGGCAATTTGTCTCTCCTTCGTTCTTGCTTTCTTAACGGCTTTGCAGTACTAGCAGGGCCATATATCTCCTTCAAACTACGTGTTGATCCCCAGGCAATGGGTTACCTTTTCAGAGGGCTGCTCAGACTGTATCATGAGGTCTCAGTAATTATTTCATAGCCCAGGACTGGCCAAATACAGCTGGGTGACAAAGAAGCTGGCAGGTCCTGCTGACAGCTCAGAGATTGTCCTGAGAGGGATTCCGATTGATTGCACTAAATCCTGACAGAGTCTCTCACAGAAGACAAAAGGCAAAATAAGAAAAAGAAAATCATAGTTCTCCTGGATTTTTATTAAACTGATTTTGGTTGGTTTAGCCCCAATCTAGGCCATCTCAAAACAATCAAAAATAAATTATTTAACCATGTAGGATGAGATGCATAAACTTCATCTTGTCTAGGATTTTGTACTTTGCACACTAGGCTCTCTGTAACCCTCGGACTAGATCAGCAGTTATGGATGGATGGATGGATGGATGGATGTGCCACGCTAGAATCTGGAAAGTTCTGAAAGCATTCAGTATATGTGGTTCTTAAGGACACAGAGTTGAGGTGCTGTTTACTTCAGTGAATGTCAAATTGTATGAATAATTGTAAACGGCTTTGGGGAAACGCTGTGCAAAAAGTGGCAAAATAGCATTATTATTAATAACATTACAATAGCATTATTATTAATAACATTACAATAGCATTATTATTCAGATCAAATTGTGAGAATGTCTCTCGAGTGTTTGTGTATATTAAATTCCTGCAAAATAACCTATGATATCACACCAGAGTCTTGAATAATCCCAGCCTCCCAGTCTCGCATTCTCAATTACTCCACACGTCTCTGGCTTTCTCACATCTTCGCTCCAGAGTGAGACGCTACCTTTTGGAGCTGGCCTTCCCAGAATTCTCAGCTCCCTAGTGTTTACCTTCTCGTTGCTGCCCCACACAGGGGATTCCGCAGAGGATTCTGGGGCCATGCCATCCTCACCCCGGGCTGACAGAAGCACTCAGACTGCAGTTTGTTGAGCTACAGCCTCACCAAAGGCAAGGGTGTGGTTTCAGCGAATCCTGGTGAAAACGGTCTTACCTTTATGATGCATTTTCAGCCTGTCTTGTTTCCGTGTGCTAATGTCCAATTGCAAAACGGATGGGAAAATGTAATCCAATAAGGTACCGTCTGTTGCATCAATGTTAAACTGTGCTGCTTCAGAATGGATAAAGCCCACAGTCCTAAAAAAATACATAAAAAGAAATGCAGATATACTGCAGAAAATATATTCAGGTTAGCAGTACACAATTGAATGCGACCGCTTTGGTTTTTGATTATGTAATGTTTTGCGTGGCACAGTAGGGGGTGCTAACCTCAGGTTGGAGCGTCAGATGACCAAGGTTTTTTATGTAGATTAGTTCCACTTGTTCCTCATTCCCTGCAGTGTGTAAAAATTGGTGCGTTTCATTGTTTATTTTTTTCGGCCCTGGCACAACGCCCTGAAATTCCACTGCATCCAGAAATTCCCTTGTCCTTGCATTACAAGTTGTGTTGCTTTTGTCCTTATTTAAGTGGCTTCCTGTAACATTCGTCTGAATTTAGTCTCATTCTTACCTAATCCCTGCTGACCTTGTTCTCCCAATTAAAGATCTCCACCTCCAACTGATCCGCATGTTTCGTACCTGGTCCAGACTGGAGATGCTTCTGCAAATGCATTATACAAACTGACGATACGTTCCTGAGAGTTCGTTTTACATTTTCCCCAATAAATTATTTTGAATTGCGTATTGGATGTGAGTATGGCCACTTAAGAGCGCCTTAGGTGAATAGAAGACACTCTGAATGTACTTAGTCAATACTGCATTACCTAGACGACTTGCATGTAATAAGTCACCAAAATCTCCCACAAAGACTAGACTATTAGACGATTCTTCGGAGTTTTAATACAATGGCTCCATTTTAATATCCCCATGTGGTAAAATTAGCTCTGCCTGTCTTTAAGATCAACATGATAAAAGGCAGAAAATAGACCATCTTGATGAATACAATATATCTGAGATTTAATGCGGAATTATCACGCATTACACAAGAACACTACTAACTATTAAAAAAAAAAGAAACACCAGCTCCTGGCAGTTAGGCAGGCTTTTTCTGTATTTTATTTCAACAATAATTACTAAATATTTTGTCAAAGATGACAGGATGGATCATAAAAATTAAATATCTAGTGTTTAAAAATGCTTAAATGAGAGTGTGTCTGAGCTGAGTAAAGTGCCCATTTGTTCTCTTGTATTGTGCATGAATATCATGGTTTTAATGTGCGCCTCCTGGAGTCAAGTGATGGAGTGATTAAGGGAGAAAGTGTGTCCCCAAATGGCAGCAAACACAAGGTCACACACTGTGGGGAGTTTACAAAAATCCCATTCACCTAGCCACGGGCCTCACAAACTTGCATAGAGCATGCAAAGTTCATACACACAGAACCAGGGCAAGTATTCAAACCCCAGTCCTTTGAGGATTGAGGCTATAGTGCTGTATACTAACTGGCTGCTCCCTGTTAGCTCAGGTACCACAGAATTTGTATGGACATTTGTATAACTAAATACCGATTTCCGGTCTCTAAACTAATGATGTGCTGTGAGGTATGCCCTCCCAGGACTACACACTCAAATTGTTGCCGAAGCTAACAGCTAACCGCTAACAGCAACTCAACAAGTGAAATTTTGGTAGGCGTTTTTTGTTTTTTTTTTTGGCCCCTGTAATTACATGCAGGAACAGGACATTACACTTTGTCGGAAATGAAAATTTGGCAGTTTGAAGGACAGCTTTGCTTACGAGTCTCCAGATTAGGGGGTACTTGTTTGTAGAACATCTAATGGGGGGGGGGGGGGGGGGGGGGGGGGAAGAAGTGGCAGTCCCCCCCTTCGGAAAAACTGGGGGGATAGCATTAATCTGGTTTCCTCTTTTGTTTTTTTTGGGGGGGAAGGAG